>JACXGI010001554.1:18074-37059 GCA_016801175.1 Esox masquinongy
CCTAACCCACAGCCTAACCCCACACCTCCCTAGCACCCTAACCCACAGCCTAACCCCACACCTGCCTAGCACCCTAACCCACAGCCTAACCGCCTAAAGGAGACTGGCAGACATCTCAACTGACTCAGCAGACGAATAACAAAAAAAAAAAACATTAAAGCATGCAACAGATTAAAACCTGCAGCCGGTGAAGTTTTCCATTTTATTTTTCATTTTCATTATCTCACCGACCAGTGAAAGTATAAATGCCAGGAGGATTAGAGAAATGACATGGGCTCTCGCCTTGCCTGCCCCACTGCTTATCCTCCCCGTGTAGGCTACCGCTCTCCTCTCCTGTAGGCACGGCTCCAGCTGCCGGCGGCATTCCTCATTCGGCACCCTTGGCACACTCGACTGGCTCTCCAGCGGCAGCGTAGTGTCTTAAGAATTCCCCCTAATCCCTGAGATCTATTACAGATAGCGGGCCTGACACAGGCGACAGAGATTAGAAGGGGCAGATACTGACTGTATTGATTGTCCCTCTCATCCCAAGTCCGGCCCAGCTGCTTGGCCCTGTAATGGAACGCAGTAATGAATTTCGGCAGCCAGTCAGAACGTCCGGAACTTAAGTGAGTATGAACAGAGCTGTACTGCACAGTGCTGCTTGGCTGATATCGTTGGCACGGTATGAGGTCGGGGCACAACACTTAAAAAAGAAAGCCCCCCCCCCGTACCTCCTAAATGTCTATTAGTCAGGGAAAGAGCTCAGCGGAGGATCTCTCTACTTTTGTTAAGTAATGTGACGAGCTGGTGTTTAAAGAAGGAATTCCCAAAATGTTTTTGCTGTAATAGGATAACAGCGTTTAGGTGCCAAAAACCTTGGAACTGAGCAGTCACTCGACACTCAATTCTAAGGTGGCAAGACCAAGTCATTTCACGCCCACACACACCACACCAATGTCTTGAAACTGAGGAGATGTTTGAAGTGGCTTAAGAATTTATTGTGGAGAGATATTCTAGTGATTTGACAAGATTTGTAAAAGCAATTCTGTTCTGTGTCTACAGTAGAGTATAATTATCACACTCTTAGCTGCTTGTGCTGTAAATATAGGCAGAAAATACATGTTAGAACATTAGATTGAGAACTGAAAATAAATGCACAAATTGCCTTTAATGACAACAAACTCTAAGCGGTGACACTTTAAAATAAGGTAACCTATGAAAAGGGTTGACCATTACACAATTAATGCCTATTTAAGCTTTTGTGAATCATTATAAACCATAAAAGCATTTAACAGTTTAAAAACATAAACAGTTGTAAACCATTGGTTAATGTCATAGCTTGTCACGGCTTGCCAAATAGTGAGACAAGTTATTAACCATTTATAAATGCTAACCGTTTGCAAATGCTTCTAAGATTAACCTTCACGTACCTCATTTTAAATATTTGCGCAGATGAACAATACAGTTCTTTCTAGCTATTGGTGTTGTCCGAGAAACAGAAGTGGTTGGTTTTCTGACCATTGTTCAACTGTCTTGAGGTGTTTTGCACAAATTTACAACCAAAACATATTTAATGAGTGCTTTTTCCACACACATTTGGAGAGTAGTACTAGATCTTTTTATTTAACCTTTTTTTTTAATAGAAATTCAGGTCATAACAAAAACAAGAAACCAGGCAAGCCTAGTTCAGTCGGCCCGCAATGGAAAATGTTGCCCTCTCAAGATTCAAACCCGGGTCACCCTCTTGAAAGGCTGATTCGTTAACCACTACACCACGGAGCTACATATTTGCTGGATGTCAGTATAGCCTCTTGTCTCTCCCCTGAACAAATCCTCTTTTGCCACTGGTCGTTTTAACAGTTATATGGCCATTCGTGAATGACGTTGATATAGTTAAACTGACTAACGTTTCTTACTAAGTTTACCTCCACCGCAAATAGCGGCTATGTATGCCATTTGCCACTGGCTGTTTTAACAGCGTATTAGCCAGTAATAAGCTTTAGCGGTATCTACTAACTTACTGGAATAGTCATAAGAATTGAGCAATTGCTAGCGAGTCTGCCAAAGCTATTTAATTTCATGGCATAAGAACATATTTTTTTCTTTCATGGCAAAACAACATAATGTTGTCTTTCATTCGTGAATGACATTGATACAATAACTATCAATAAAGGTGACGATAACTAACTTTTTCATCAAGTGAAAAGACGAGAGAATCGTGGAATCTACCAGAAATAATTAATAAATGTTGTTGCTCTCAATAGATTCAAACTTAGGTCTTCCACATGAGAGGCACTGTCTTTAACCACTACGCCACGGCATTACACGTTTCAGCAGTCGCTAGACTCCATTGAGGATTGTGTTAAACTGACTAACCTTTCTTATTAAGTTTACCTCCACCATAGCGTCTATGAACTGTGGCTTTTGCCACTGGCCGTTTTAACAGCTTATTAGCCAGTAATAGGGTTACTAGTATCTACTAACTTCCTAGGAATAATCATAAGAGTTGAGCAATTGCTAGCGGGACTGAAGATGAACTTTTCCAGGCCAGAAACAGTCGCAATATAACCGTATACAGTTTCAGTTAAGGCTTACTATAACGTAACTACTGTATGTTGTAGCCAGCAAATGTGTTTGTCTATCCTGACCCAAAACGCATGCACGGATGCGTACTTCGAAAATCCACCAGAAACAGTCGCAATATAACCGTAAACTGCTTATTTCAAGCTTACGATAATGTAGTTACTGGAGGTTTTAGCCAGCAAAGTTTTCGTCTATCCGGAACAATTCATAATGCGTACTTGGTTTCACCTGCGAGGAGATATGAACTCGGGACATATAGTTCGCAGGACCGCTTCTCTAACCACTACGCTATTTAACAAGGTATACTCAGTCAGTCACTCAGTAAGAGACATTCGCTCTTTTTGGCCGGCTCCGCTTACGCGGTCCGACAAAAAAATTGAATTAGTAATAAGGTCTGCCCGTGGTAGGTCAAGCAAGCTCTGCTGTGGTTGTTTAGCAGGGAAGGCACTCTTTTACAGTATGGAGGAGAGTCACGGGAAACATTGGCGCGACAGATGCTTTCCTTAACCGTGTCAGGTCTTGGCACGGCTGCTCCGTGCCTCCTTCTCCAGTGTATCTGGTCCCTCCTCCTTCCCCAGTGTATCTGTTCGCTCCTCCTTCCCCAGTGTATCTGGTCGCTCCTCCTTCCCCAGTGTATCTGGTCCCTCCTCCTTCCCCAGTGTATCTGGTCGCTCCTCCTTCCCCAGTGTACCTGGTCGCTCCTCCTTCCCCAGTGTATCTGGTCGCTCCTCCTTCCCCAGTGTATCTGGTCGCTCCTCCTTCCCCAGTGTATTTTGTTGCTCCTCCTTCCCCAGTGTATCTGGTTGCTCCTCCTTCCCCAGTGTATCTGGTTGCTCCTCCTTCCCCAGTGTATCTGGTTGCTCCTCCTTCCCCAGTGTATTTTGTTGCTCCTCCTTCCCCAGCGCATGTGGTCGGTTGTTTTGGAATCCGTTCCTTTTTGTAGTTTTGTTTTAGTTTATTTTTGTCTCAGTTATTTTTGTTAAAGGTGGGCTATGGTATTGTGCCTGTTCAAATAGTCCCACTGATTGCAATGATGCTAAATGTCTAAGTAATCACAAGTAATCACCAATATTTAGTGTTAATCACCAAGCATTTAGTTACAACAGAATGCTTTAGAACAGTTAGAACTTTCTGCTAATATGACTTACTGAATAAAAGGCAGAAATTTTAGAAACACTCAAGTGTCTTTGGTTTCCCCATACAGTGCTCCAAAGCTGTGTATAACACTTTAAAATGGACTGTGGCAATATTACAGTTGGAACCAACAATTTCTGCACTGAACTATTACTTGACAGTGATTTTTTCATGAACTTTGCAATACCATTCTGATGCATTTCATTCACTATAAACCATAGTCCTGAATCCAACATCAAATATCAACCCTTCAAGCAAACATAGAACATGTCTTCCATAATGGTAGTTCCTGTTAGAAACAATCAATTTGAATGGTCTGGCTCTTGGAAAGAGTAGAAAAGCGTGTCCCTTATTGGGTATGAGAACAGAGGGGAACATTGCACAAGCTGGAGCATCAACACTTGTCTGTTGAATGGGCCAGTGTTTTGGGATTGCAGAATCGACTCTGTTTGAACTAATGATTGAAGTCTTTTTAAAGAGCACTGTGTGACATGTTGTCCTTTTGGGTCTTTCTGAGCCAGATGTGTTGGTTTGAAGTGTTTCCCGGGCCTGGAGGTAGTAGGCGCTCCGGAGGACTGGACTAGGATTTCCTTTTGTAGGGAACGTTTATGTAGGTCATCAATCATCAGTGTAGTCATTTACAAAGAGAAGGATAATTGTCGTTATTGTGAACACAAACTAACCTCTCCGACTACAGGGTGGGCATGCTCTGCCGTACCCAGAGCTTCAGCCGTGTGAAAAATACTCCCCTGTAGAGTTATCTTTTTATGTACATATTTGGACACATGGATAGTTGAGCTTAATTCCAGCCCTGTTCACTGACGAAGGTAAGGTAACTAACAAAGCACATGAAACAAAAATCACCTTGAAGCCGTTTATGCAATGAAAATAAAGGGTTATCCATTTTACTTAAGCGGAACAGGTTAGCACACCCACACCTTTACCGTCACATGAAATGGCTAAAATTAGAATCAGGTGCACCAAATCAGATGACATTATTAGAAATCATAGTATTATTAGCAATTTCGAATTGAGGGCCAGCCTTGACTGGGCCACTCTAGAACATGTAAACCTAACCACAACCCTAACCCTAACCTTTTTGTTTTTAGGCCATTCCAGTGTGGTTTTGGGTGCTGGAAGATGAATCTCCACCCAAGTCCCAGGTCTCTAGGAGTCTCTTCAGCAGGTGTTCTTTCAGGATTTCTCTATATTTGGTGCATCAATTTTGCCCTCTATTTTCACAGGCTTTTCAGGCCCTCGATGCTGAGAAGCAACCCCACAGAATAATTCACAGCTGTGCCTTATTCTCTTCGTTTCTTAATAAGGGACTTTACTGTGCTTCGGGGAATATTCAGTGCCTTAGAATTGTCCGTATATCAGATTTGCGTTTAATGTTTTTTCTTCTTTTTTCTTCATGATGTACTTTTTGTTTTGAATTGTACTAACCAAGTGTGGGACCTCCCAGAGATAGGTGTATTTAACCTGAAATCATGTAAAAACTCCTTTATAGCGCACAGGTTAACTCCACTGAACTAATTAAATAACTTCTAAAGACAGCTGGTTGTGCCACAGCTCATTCAGTTATGTCATAACAAAGGGGGTGAAAATGAAACAATGCCTTTGAATAGAAGAACCTCATACCAACTGTAAAGAATGGATGCAGTAGCATTATGGTTTGGGGCTGCTTTGCTGTCCAAGGGCCTAGACAGCTTGCCTTCATTGAGTCAAGCATGAATTCCATTTGTACCAGAGAATTCTTGATGACAATGTTAGGCCATCAGAAAGCTTATGCTGAACTGATTTTTTTTAACCTTTACTTAAGCCGGGTGGGATCACGCTGAGACCAAAGGCCTCTTTTGAGAATGAGCCCTCCATTGACTTGTCAAATTCATACACTTTACTTTTCTATAAACATGTAGTACACAGTAGTAGTACACTAGAGCTGTTATTTTATCCACATTATGAAATTGCGATTCTGTAGATTTAGATGAATGAATGATTTAGATGAATGATTTTTAAAATTAGGTTGCCTATATCTGTCAATAGTGTGGAAGTGAAGATTAAATAAAAAAGACAACTTCACAGAGGGAGTACTTTTTCACATGAGGTTGTTGTTACAATTTGTCATTGTACAGAAAATCGTTTGTTTTGTCGGTACGAAGTTCAACGGCTCAAACAGAAAGTAATTAGAGGAATTGACCGAGTCTCCAAATCACTGTAGGAATTTGCCAATTGATTGTAGGCCTTTTTAACATGTAGAACGCAGGTGTGCAGACTGGC
This sequence comes from Esox masquinongy, assembly GCA_016801175.1. NCBI lineage: Eukaryota > Metazoa > Chordata > Actinopteri > Esociformes > Esocidae > Esox > Esox masquinongy. Next base: position 24,054 of record JACXGI010001554.1, read on the forward strand.
TTATCTAGCCTCAAAGGCAGCACATCAGAATTGATCTGACAATCATATAAGCAGTTCAGTTCATCATTTGTATGTATTCACAAAGATGGCAACTAAAAAAATTATAAACAGCTGTGTGTTTACAGAGGGACTGATTGCTGGCTGCTGATTATACATTTATGCGGAGGTCTAGAGTTTTTTTTTTAAACGAACTTTGGTAAGGCTGCAGGTGATTAGTCTTATAAACCAAACCCTAGGCAAATATTGATTATGCTGTAGCTTTGATACATTGTAGGTAGCAACCCGCCTGGGGAGACCGGCGCTGTATACGACCAGATAGGTCGCTTTATGGAACCTGTGTACAAGATTGGTGATCCAGGTTGGTGAAATGCATGAGTAACCAGATCTCACTTTCTGATTTTATGTTGTCACTTTGCGAGGTGTCAACAGGAACAAGATGGGTTCAGATATTTTGAAAATGTCAGACATATAATGGTTTTGCAGCAATATATTTATTTTCCTGCTGTCCTTACAGTGATTTTCTTTCAACAAGAGAAACAATACACGATGATATTACTGATTTTAACCAAATCCCCAAGTGTAACTTTCATCCAAAAACCTTACGCTTAAGTACAGTAAAAATATATATATATTTTTAAATATGGGCAGGAAAAAAGTCCACATTCGTCAACTTTTTCAGAGACTTTTTCAACATTTTGGTCCACGTTGTATGGTCAAGTCAGAATCACACAGACACACTCACAATAACATCAATCTCAAAGAATATAAACTGAAATTATAAGCACAAACGTCTAAACTTGACATACCCTAACCCAAAATCTAAAATAACCCCAGTACAGACACTACGTCTGATTGTCAGTCTTACCCTAAACCTAACCCCTAATCCAGAAGTGGCATTTTCCCTAGTGCGGACCTCCCAAAAAACCCTGCGGGGACCGATTTGTCATGTTTAACAATACGTGCATGTAGACCTGGATAACACGCGCACACACACACACACACACACATTATGTAGTGTCTAATGGCGTTGTTTGTACAGCTCCTCTGAGTCCCCCATCACCCTCTTTAGCCCAACCCGTGCAACATACCCTGGGCTCAGCACTGACGCAGTGCAGCGCCGACATCACACAATAGCTACAAGGCTTGGCTAATCATAGTATTGATCCTGTAATTCTACCCATTTTTAAGCCTTTAGCTCAGTGGGTGGCATCAATGAATAAAGTCCAGCCCCAGCCAGAGCCTGTGTCTCGGGGGATGTGATTGAAACCTGCAGCAGGCTGCCTCACATCAGAGAGAAGTGCCTCTTCAGTATTCAGGGCTGGGACTTCATAGGAGTCTCCCACAATTATGAACAAACGGTGAATCGACCTCTTTGTCTACCTCCTCGCCGACCCGGTGGGTTGAGCACGAGTCTGGGCTGTGGTACCGATGATTTGGTATGCTGTGATTAATTTGTTTAACATTTTCTCAAATGAATAGTGAAGAGAATGGCTGTGCCACTGCAAAACGTGCAAGTAGGCCCAAAATAAGAGTACCGACTGATTCTATCATGACACTGATACTGACTGCGGTGCATAACCCACACCCCTGAACAGCTGTACATCTGGGATCAACCACAGGGATTTTCAGGAGTTTTCAGGTTGACTCCTTGTGTTCACTGGGGCAAACAGAATTTAACCAAGTTAAGTCGTGTGTGGACGTAAGAGCACCTGATCAGTGTCCAACAGGTTGCTAGGTTGAGTCCCGGAGACGGTCTGGTGCAACGGCGTGGGTTTATATTTTATATAATCGGGGGGTCGGGGGCAATGGATCCCTGGATTTTCACTCTTTTCCAGGGTGGTCACATTGACCTGTCTGTAATATCTACACCCCTGGTCAGGTGACACAATGTGTCCCTCTGTCCAGCAAGGCAGGTGACCCAAACTACCCCTAGGTCATTGCTATAGATGAGAATGTGCTCCAAAGTCCATTTACCTGGCAAAATAAGGGTAAATGTTTAAATGAATAAAAATCATCAGCCCTGAAAGATCAAGGCAAACTGCAGAGCATTTAAGTATGCGGGCTGCCTGTGACGAGGCAGATGGTGCAAGATTGCTAATGACGGGTTTGGATTCTGCATGGTGCTGTGCATCTTGTAATTGACCCTTTTGGATCTTTAAAGAGCGAACCAGAGGCACCGCGTGCACACCACCTTAATGACATGTTTTTGTCTACCTTTTAATTAAAAAGCAGCATTAGCGAAGGAAGCAGCATTAAAAAAGGAAGCAGCATTAGCGAAGGAAGCAGCATTAGCGAAGGAAGCAGCATTAGCGAAGGAAGCAGCATTAAAAAAGGAAGCAGCATTAGCGAAGGAAGCAGCATTAGCGAAGGAAGCAGCATTAGCGAAGGAAGCAGCATTTAAGAAGGAAGCAGCATTAGCGAAGGAAGCAGCATTAGCATGTGGGCTGTTAGTCACATAACTTGAACTTAAAGGGTGTTCAGCCGAGGGAATTTAATGAAGAAAAAAGACTGGGCATAAAGTGTGCGTGGTACTGTATTTGTTTTGGGTTTTGTTCTCTTTCATTCGACCAACCACAACCCAACCTTACGCCCAGTAAATGTCAAGTAAACCGTCCCATACAATTAAATAGCTTGTAACACGAGACAGGAACATACACAAGTCCCTGAAGGGCCTTTCATTAACAGAAAACAATGGGAGCTTTGGCCATTCTTCTCTTGGATGTCTTCCTCCCTCTTAGACTCTCGCGTCGCTGAGACAGCGCCACGTCAAGGGTACGGTGTGTGTCACACTCTATTCCTTCCCCCTCTGCTGCTCTTCCGGGGCCTTCTCATATATCCACCCTGACGCGTTTCGGATGGGAGGCAGCGGTGTATGGGATGAACTGGCCCTGCTAGCTGCCTCCAGAATGTTCCAGCACCTACCAGCGTTCTCCCTGGGGGGTGCTGGTGCACCACGGATGCGGGCGAGGGCGTGTTCGGACCACAAGTCCTACCCGAAAGCTGTAGGGAAGTTGGTGTTGGATGTTTGGCTTAGGTAGAGAGTCAGGCAAAGTGGATCACGGCATACATCAACTTCTGTGTCCTGGTGTTTATGGAGCTGTGATTATAGAATGACACATTGTTAGGCAGAGATACGACTGAACTGTTACCATGATCTGGTCAATGGCAGGGCACTGTGGGAAATGTGGTGCCTTCTGGGACACGGCTATGCAGGACGCGCCAGCATATTAATAATAACATCTTCACAGACATCAATAGGCAGGTGAAACACTGGCCAAACAGTTGAGCCGTTTTGGCAATCCTCAGTATTCGGTTGCTTTTCCACTCACATCGACTGAAAGAACTGTGAGGGATTGCTATTGTTTAGCCTTTAATACTCTCGCTCATGCACATTTTCACACTCATTACGTATCAAACAGATAGCGCCGCTCAACCTGCCAGCAGCCCGTCCATTCATTTCCTCTCGTCATTAACGACTGAAACGATTAGGTTGCACGCCTTTTTCATCGCGGTTAGCCGTAATGTGAAGGACCCACTCTATGGTTGGCCATGGTCCATTAAATTAGTCCCAGAGCAATATGTCTTTGTCTGGGCGGGCAAACAGTTGATGCATGATAAGAGTAATCCCAGCCCCATGTTGTGCGCTTTGGTTCGCTGTGTGGGCCGGGGCCATTCAGAGAACTGTGTGCTGTCAATTACTCCTTCTTGTCTGCTTTGTCTCTGGATTTATGGGTCTGGTTAGAACCGCATGCTATGTCAGCTCTGTGGGCACACACTCTGTTGACTGAAGTTAACCAATAGCACTTGATTATAGCAACTTTCCGAGGAGCGTTCATCGTCAGGGTAAAAATCTACAATTGGCGTGTTTACAGACACACAAAACCAATGAGAAGTACATTTACAGGTTGAACTGGACTTTTAAGCTACTATAAACCAATTGCCAAAGATGTTATTTTAAATGTTTTGTTTGTATGTTGGTTAATGTCGTCCGTGTTGGAGTTGTTACTGATTAAAAGTGTTTAAGGAAGTATGTATTTCTCCCGTCCCTTTGAGTGTATGAGTCGGTTTGTGTGTAGAGTGTGTGTGACCGTCCGTGTTATCAGAGCTGTAGGACTGGTTCAACCAAATCACCTTCATGGTAATGTTAAAGGAAGTAACAGTACAGAGAGAGAGAGTGCAAAAGGTGAGATCACATGCCACATCTGCATAGCGGCACAGTTTTCACAATTGCAACCCATTTTAGCTAAAATGAATACCCTGCCTCAGCAGACACAAGAGAGGGTTTCCTTGCCCCCTTTGCAACACTTTGATCTGAGAACTTTTTCAAAGCAACTCAACGTCTTCCCAGCGCCTTGTTTGCGAACGAGTTTAAAGTGCAGAGGATGGGCCACACTGTGGCTACACAAGCCTTAGCCATCCAATGGTCACCCACATCTCCCCTTCAGCGCTACCCACAATCCCCTTCAGCGCTACCCACAATCCCCTTAATCGCATTAGCTAGAGTTCTCAAAGGGGCCAGAGCCGAGTCGGATTAATTGCCCTCCACTATGCAAAGCAGGCACATTGTAACAGAAATTCAATAGAGAGAAGTGTAATGAGTGATTACTGAAACATTCCACTGCCGCTCAAAGGTTCTAGAGAAAATATGTTCGTCGGCTTCCTTCGTTCGTGTCCGAACAGCATGCCTGTCCATGTCCAACGCTCATGTCCAATATCCCCACCTGATGAAAACACACGGACAGGAAGCTGCTACCAGATTCTTTTCTACTATTAATGGTCAGACAATGGGGACTGTTTCTGACGCGACAAGCTTCCCCACCCCTCAACCTGATACAAAAACACTGCAAATACTCTGCCCACAAATTTAAATACCACTGAGTATCTTATTATTATTTCTAGTTAATTATTACTGGTTTATTTATTCATTTAATTTCTGCTATTGTTGCGCTGTCTTGTGCATTTATTTCAGTTGTCCATGCATTGTGTATCCGGTTCATATGTTCTTCTTGTACACGATATTTGTGCTTGCTGTTCCCAGGTGCTGGGTGTCTCTCTCAATGCCTTTTTGCAGAACATTCAACTTTTCTATTTCTTCTGAGAATTTATTTTGTCCTTGGATTCTTTTTTTTATATTGCTCTTTTTTTTTTATACTTTTGCTGACATTTTCCTTTTTACACACCATTCATTGTAACCTGAGCACAAACCCTAAAACAGGTTTCCTTCTGTTCATATGAGAAATGAAACTTGGACTTCAATATCTCTAATTTCTTATGCCAGGCTTTTTCTTGCATCTCCACTTTGTATAGGGTTTAAGGAGTAACACACAACAGCTGACTTTGTTTTCTTTTGGTCAAATGAGCAAGCATTTTAGGAATTCTCATTGGACATCCCCAAAGCATATAAACTGAACCTATGCTTCTGTGTATGTGTTCCCTCCAGGGCACCATACATCAGCTCTCATTCCACCCGCCGGGAGAGGTCACCATGGGAGGGTCATTTATTAATGAAATGTCCTGAAAGGGTCATTTTTATGAGGCATATTTTGTCCGTGTGCAGTAAATCTGACATTCGAGGTTAATATCGCCGGCAGAAACCCACAAGACAAGAGACTGATATCCACGGGGTGTCATTCATCCAGTTTTGGATGAAGGTTCTGCCTGGCCCCACATCTGCAGCAGGACACCGGCATTTGTTGACACAAGAGCCTCTTCTTCACCAGTTGCATCGAATTTGCAGAAAATATGTTTTATTTTTATGTTACAGATGTCTTTGGTGAAAGTGAGAAGTCACGTGCTTTTTACAGCGGTCTGGCACTTCGATTAAATACACACCTGGGTATGTGTTGATTAGAGTCTTTAATGAGTTCAGCTATGAAGGCCCACAAAGTGAGAGATGATCTCTGTTTTGACAACGCTCTCCAACGCTCTCCATCTCCATGGCGATTGCATAGTGTTCCAGTAATTATGACGGCAGGTAGTGTTACTGCTTGTTGTCTTGTCACTCCATCCCAGCACATTCCTTCTGCTGGCTCTTGTCACTCTGAATTCAGTCCAGTGGAATGCAGAAGGCCAATTTGCAGATGTATCTCTTAGCATTGTATGCTATAGGGAAATGATTTTCCTAGTTGTACACACACTCCCTCTGTGCTCCTGCAATGTTTTCACTGCACAACCTCTTCTACTTTTTAATTGGCCAAAACCTGACAAAGAAACAAACTCAGAAAGAATGTTTCCCCAATGAAAACAATTAAGTTAAATTATATTTGTACTGGTGCCATTTCACTTTCGCAAAACTGAGCAAGGAAAGGTTATTGTGAACATGAATTGTTAGTTGCTTTTGAAATTCTAATTAACTCTCTTTACAGTTCACTAGTTTTGACCGGGGACCATTGGACACAGTTCATAAGTTGCTCTCCAAAACTGGTGCCCTTTTGGCCTGATGACAACATTGTCTGTATATGGTCCCTTTAAATCCAATGTAAGCTCTGATAGGGCATTATGTTTCAACTGAGAGGTGCACACATTATTGTAATTGTGATAAACAGACATACTGTCAGCCATCTTCAGTGACCACATTATTGTTTTTTCATATTTCATGATTATCTGTACTGTCACTTATTGACTTTCCATATTTAACTGCATTGACGTTGTGGCCCTCTTAAATGGAGGTCATGTCTTTGTATCCTAGTCTATTTTGTGCCTGACATCGCATTCCATTAAAATGTCGCAATCACAGACCCAAGGTTTTTATCTTCTTGTTTATGTTACACTATTTTTTGTATTCATTATTTTGGCAAATTAAGAACACATTTTTCGTTACAATGATGGCCTGGCAGGAGGCAAAAGGCCTCTTTTATGGAATGGGTATAGAGATTGAATATAAAGAAATAAACAGCACAGACAGTTTAGTAATGACCTCTTACATAGTTTAACACTTCGGCTGGTGTACTGCTGAAACTCCCTCATTGATGACTAAACAAAGATGTTGAATAAAACTGTTTTTTGTCAAAATACATTACACTGCTGCTCGCATTACTTCACCGAAAAGTGACACGATTTGGGTGTACCCAGAGTCAGATGAACACATTAACCACTGTTTCCACCCACTGTGTTTCATGCAAGTGAAGTCATTCCATATTAAAGGATTTGAAGGGTGTGATGAAAACAGAATGAGAATATACTTGCAGATGTTCAAAGTAAGGACGACTGATCTGTCAACCAACAGGGTCAAAGTCATTTTTGCACAGCTACATTTTAGCTGTTCCCATCACCTCCTTAATGGCTCCAATCTCTCCCAATTAGCCAACTAGCTCATCCACTATTTTCGTCCCTGTAACAAAAATAAAATCCTGCTACCAAAAAAGTTGGGACGCTGTGTAAAATGCAAATAAAACAGAATGTAATGATGGGCAAATCATTTAATCCCTGTATTTAATAGAAAATAGTACAAAGACAACATTAAAATGTTGAATCAGAGAAATTGTATTGTTTCTGGAAAATATATGTCCATTTTGAATATGATGCCAGCAACACGTTTCAAAAACGTTGGGACAGGGGCATGTTTACCACTGTGTTGCATCACCTCTTCTTTTAACAATAATCTGTAAGCGACTGGGAACTGAGGAGAACAACTACTGAAGTTTTGAAAGTGAAATGTTTTCCCATTCTTGCTTGATTGTAAGATTTCAGCTGCTCAATCCACACGGAAAACTCATACAAAACATATATGCACACGTATGTAGAGGATTTCTCAACATAAATTTACATATGTGCCCTGAATATGTTAATGAAATGTATAACTTGCGCATTATACAATCCATGTCATATATATAATGAAATATATGAATATGCAGTATTTTAAGCATTTCTCATCAACACATCAGCAAAACATTTTTTCCCAGAGAATCTCCTTGTTATAGTGAATTTAACTAATTTCGTTGGCAAAATGGGGAGCAAACCAACATAACTACCAGTCTAGGCCATATTGCATTATATTAGTTACTGTGAAAAAGACAATTATTATCTTTTACAAACAAGAGCTGATTTGTAAATTGTACAGTATGTATTTACCATAATTTCTATAAAATACAGTGTAAATGCAAGTAAGGAAACTACTGGTTAGAGTCAGTCATCTTATTTTAATAAGGACCTTTATTCACAGTATCATACAACTGCCATTGTGACACAATATAATGATACATATTTAGTAAATACACCAAAGTTTTGACTTTAGTCACTGTCAAGCAGCATATAGTACCTTTTTCAGTTTCAATATAATGAACCACTTTGTACTCCAAGTTTACATTTCGAAAGAGACTCATTATGAAAACAATGTGCATACATTTTAACACAGTATCATGAATGCCATTCCTCTCTGTAAAAGTACTTCAAGAAACGACTAGATAACATAATAAACACATGAAAGGAAACAATACAAATATGGAAATATATCAGTTAGATGTATATGCTAAATGCATATTAACAACAATAATTATGTATTTAAGACTTGTTAAAACATTTGAAAACGGCCAAAATCGAATATGTAAACGTATGTATGAAATATATGGCCATACATTAGTAATACATATAATACATATATTAGGATATGTTTTAAAAAAATATAGGCACATATTAAAAATATACATTTTCAAAAGATGTCAGTCTATATAATTATTCCGTGTGGGAACAGTTCAGGGTCTCCTTTGTTTTTAATGCAGTGCCGCCTGAGGACCCGAAGATCATGGCCATCCAATATTGGTTTTCGGCCTTGTCCCTTGCGTACAGAGATTTCTCCAGATTCTCTAAATCTTTTAATGATATTATGTATCATAGATTAGGACATCCCCAAACTCTTTTCTATTGCACTATTTGGCTGTGCAGTCTTCCACAGTCTGGTGAACACCTCCCCATCTTTATTCCTGAATACTCATCCTTCCTGGGATGATCTTTTTATACCCAATCATGTTACTGACTTGTTGTCAATTCACCTAAGCAGTTGTGAGATGTTCCACCAGGTTATTTTTTTGCATTATCCAACTTTTCCGGTGTTTTGCTGCCCCTGTCCCAGCTTTTTTGAAACGTGTTGCTGGCATCAAATTCAAAGCAGCATATATTTTTCAAAGAACAATAACATTTTTCAGTTTCAACATTTGGTATGTTGTCTTTGTACTATTTTCTATTGAATATATGGTTTAAATGATTTGCACCTGTTTGCATTCTGTTTTTATTTCCGTTTTACACAGCGTCCCAACGTTTTTGGGAAATGGGGTCGTACATGGATGGATGAAGTACTAAATGTACTAAAGGTATAACATCTATTATGTGTGTAACTCTGGATAACAGTGTCAGCTAAATTATTAAAATGTTAATGTTAGCAAAACACCCAAAAGACATGTTTTCATATGTTTTCAAAATCACACCTCCAAATCACCACAACCATGAGTTTATATGGAAATAAAAATGAAGATGATCTATACAATACGTTATTGTGAAAAAGCAAAAGGGAGACTTTTGAGACTTGAGCCGCATATGAGACTTGTTGTTTCCTGTACCGTTTTACTGTAAATGGCAGCGCACTGCACCAGCAGATTTTAGGTGCTCGTTTATATTTGCTGTGAATTGGAGGCCCAGTATATAGACGGGGCCATGTTTCTACCCATCCAGGACTGTGTCTGAAGTGGCCCTGATAAAGGCCTGCAGCATTGTCAGGAACCACACTGCCATGCACTGTTAATCTGCTAACATTGGACAGACAAGGTCTGTTTCAACGCATGAGAACTCATACCATCTGGCTTAGAGACAGCCTCCATTTACACTCCATTAGACTGCTCAACACTTCAACTGGACTGATGGGCCACACACACATACACACACACACACACACACACACACACACACACGTCTACTTAGCTATGTCGACTCTGATGTTGATTGCCCTTAATTTACTCTCCGTAACCCTTACCTAAACATTACCCTAATCATAACCTCAATACCCTAACTTTTATGCCAAAACTTAACCATACCCTAACACCTACCCGGCGACAGGAAAAATGTCCCAGTTTGTCAATTTTTTCAGAGTTAACCACAGTTTGTAGATGTTTTTGTCCTCAATATACTTACGTCTGAAACACACACATGCACCTACACCATTCTTGTCAGGAAGCAAAATTGCCAATAATTCTCTAAAACATTTTGACCATGTTGGTCATTATATTGCTTCCAAACGTTAAATAGGACAAAGAATCTCTGAGATTAAGCAGTAATTCAAGAGATTAAAAATGCATGCATCGATTAAAGAAATGTTTTGAATGAACGGTTCACCACAGAGATATGTTGTTTGTACTCAAATGGAAAATACAACTTGGAGCTGCTAAGAAGTATTATTGCATCACATGCAAGGACTTTGCTTTGTTGTTGCAGAATTAAAATATGTTTCAAGTGTGGCCCCTCAAGTCTGTACAATGTTCTTAATATTGACGGAATTTGTTTGTAAGATATGATGTGATCTTATTGTGTCAGTAAAATGAAATATGTGACAACAAGGAAAGCGTGTGTTTTTTTAGACTGCAGATTAAATAGAATTGAATTTTGCAGGCTTGAGGAAGTGCACTGCATAGGGCTTGTTGCTTCATTTAAATACATATCAACCCTGTGATTCTGGATGATTTATGCGTAGTGGCAGTTTGACAAAACTTAATCGCATGTGTAGTACACATAATCGCATGTGTAGTAAACTTAATCGCATGTGTAGTACACATAATTGCATGTGTAGTAAACTTAATCGCATGTGTAGTACACATAATCGCATGTGTAGTACACATAATTGCATGTGTAGTAAACATAATCGCATGTGTAGTACACATAATTGCATGTGTAGTACACATAATCGCATGTGTAGTACACATATTGGCATGTGTAGTAAACTTAATCGCATGTGTAGTACACATAATCGCATGTGTAGTACACATAATCGCGTGTGTAGTACACATAATTGCATGTGTAGTACACATAATTGCATGTGTAGTAAACTTAATCGCATGTGTAGTACACATAATCGCAATATTTTTGTTTTAGAAAGACTTACACAAGTTAGCACCAGGGGCGTCGTTAGGCCTGGGTGTCGTTAGGCTTGGGCGTCGTTAGGCCTGGGTGTCGTTAGGCTTGGGCGTCGTTAGGCCTGGGTGTCGTTAGGCTTGGGCGTCGTTAGGCCTGGGCGTTGTTAAGCTTTAGCCCCAGATCTTTTATGAATAGCCCCGGATGTCAAACTATTTATCTTTTTACAAAAAAAGAGTAAGTAAAAAATGGCCCCTGATCTATTCATCTGTAATTCCGATTATGCATTAATTTGATTTGATTCATTGTTTATTTGAAAAGGGACAGCGTACATTGATCAACATTCAGACAAAAGAAAAAATTTAAATGTACCTGAGTTAGTTTTCATCGTTAGTCCTTTTGCCTGATGTTGTTAGGCATCCTAAAAAAAATAAGACATATGACATAAAAATATGACAGAGTGCTAAAAAACAATATGATATTGTTGATTAAAAAACGCAAATGTTTTGGGTCCTCTGTGTGTCATTCAAGCAGCAGATCTACTTTGCACTATTTGGCACGTGCACAGTTTATGTGAGCCAACCGAGAGAAAGGGAGCGCACCGGTTGGTTACAGGGCTTGTCATTATTGGCATTTGATTCTGGCAGCTATGGATGTACGATCATTTTTTGAATCATTATTCTAAGAGCAATATGAGGAGTGCAGCTAAAGAATTGTTGTCTGACTGACAATATATAAGTGTAGTCAGCTTGCGTTGTACACTTACATTTTCCTCGGTGGGGGGGGCTAAGCCCCGAATGTATTGTGATCCTATCAACGCCTCTGGTTAAAACGTATATTTTCATACTTGTCTATTCTTGTTAACACAGGCCAGCCTGTGAGTTCTCTGAGAGCTGCTTGCCAGAGCTCAAGTACCAAGACCAGATTGGACACCTTGGTTAATTAATGCAACAGTTTGTTTTTCCCTCAGTAGAGTTGAAAACGCAATGGAAACACATCAAAGTTTCATTTATTTCTCATGAAAACGTGAGCGAAAAACTATCCTTTTACGTTCCGCACACAATCACACACCCTTTTGTTAGATCAGCAAAAGTCTGTATGGTAGGCAACAAACCACTGGTAGGAAAAATGTTATTTTAGAATTGGATGCAAACCAAGCATTGCTATTGATGCCATTTTTTAAGAAAGTGAAAGGTAGTTTTGCGAGCCTGCAGGAACAAACAATAAACCAGTGGAATTTCTCCATGGCTCAGATTGCTATTTCTTCAACCGTTGTGTAGTTGGAGAGTTAAGTGTAGGGGTCGCCTGCAGCTTCTGAACTGGAGATTGGACTCACTGCAGCTGGCCCTCTGTGCACCGTTCTCTGGCAAACTCAGCTTCTTATTCTCACAGGGTTTGCCAAGGAATAACTGTAAAATTTTAATTTCTGATATGAAGCAAGTGGTGTGGACCGAAGGGCAAAATCAACTTTCAGCGTTTGATCTCCACACCAGCTGATTTACATTTGCAGAGCATAACCCTAATCTACCCCTTTATCCAAACAAATGAAGTAGGAGAGGGAGAGAATAGAGAGTATATATAGAGAGAAAGCGAGAGAGAAGACAGGGAGGAGGTTTTGACTGAAAGGATTTTTTTTTTACACAGGAAGAAGAGGACTGAATGAATTTCGTTCATTGGCGGGTGGAGTCATGGGTTGAATTTCCAGACCCCTGGAGGACGCCGATGTGTCTCTCTGATCAGAAGCTGCTTAACTCCTCGCATGTAACTTCACATTGCTGCTACTCTCAGAGCATTTCCTCCAACATGTCGCGACGGCCAATTCCCAAACAGTTCTATGTGTACGGGACAGTAGGAATGTTTTGGACTTGGAGATGTTTGTGTATATGTGTAATGTGTAATGATTTCACTGCCAACAAGGGCAATGGGGTGAATGATTTCACTGATTTCACTGCCA
>JACXGI010001554.1:37159-89790 GCA_016801175.1 Esox masquinongy
TTCACTGATTTCACTGCCAACAAGGGCAATGGGGTGAATGATTTCACTGATTTCACTGATTTCACTGCCAACAAGGGCAATGGGGTGGATGATTTCACTGATTTCACTGCCAACAAGGGCAATGGGGTGAATGATTTCACTGATTTCACTGCCAACAAGGGCAATGGGGTGAATGATTTCACTGCCAACAAGGGCAATGGGGTGGGAGCAGGCAACGTATTCGCAGAGTGGCAGGAGCGCAAGGACAATGACAGGAGGGTGCAGCGGCGGGTCTAGGTATGGGTGACACAGAAAGTAGCCCAAGGTGGCATCTTCCCGAGGGACGGCACGAGGCGCACGCACCAAAACAATTCGGAAAGGTGACATTTGTGCGATCGGTTTACTATTGCTCACTTGCACGACAGGTAAACTATGTAATGTCACCGTGTGGGACTGTGGATCAATTAACCTTGTCGGAGTGGGCTCCCTAGTTTGTGAGCTAAGCAGATTACTGCCAGGGAAGGTCTCCCACTCAGAAGTACGAGATGGGAAGGTCTCCCCCTGAAAGTCTGAGGCAGGGGGAGCGGGGGAATCTATCAAATAGTGCACCTCTAATTTTGTACAGTACTAATGCAATTAGGAAAATCAGTCACACTACGAAATGTTATCAAATTCGTTTATAATACGGTGAATATATAGATTCACAGACATATTGTTGCATTGTTTTCTGGTTTGTGCAAAATGGGGTGTCTTATGCCTAGAAATAGCCAAGGAGATTATATGGCTCATTTGGTTACTATTCTGAAAGTTTGATAAATTGGACATAGTAACATTCTGGAAGATTTAATAGGTTTCATTACGGTTTTTATTATTTTTCATACCAAATGTAATCTCACACTTGTGATTCATAATATACTAGTGAAATTGATTAATTCTCTCTGTCTTAGAATGTAGGAATGAACAAACCAACTGGTCTGTTTCAGTTAAGCACATTCTGTGAGAGGATGCATCTTGATAATGTACCAGTAAGGCAAGTTGGGGTTGGATAGCTCATAATCAGAATGAGTTTTATTGCAAAAAATATACAAATTTACAAGTATTAAGTATATGTATGTGCAAGTGGGAATGGATAGTTGTGCGATGAGGCAAATGCAAGTACAAATGACAATTCTGAACGTGCAATCGAGCTAGTTGGAGGTGTATCGTAATCTGTACAACTGAAATGCGGGGATAGCAGCAATGAGGTTCCCGAGGTAGACATCTGCATGTAACATCTGAAAAAAAAGAAAAGGCAAGTACAATGGCAATTCTAAATGTGCAGTGCAGGCAAATTGAAGGTGCAAGGTGGCATGTGCAACTGAAATGCAAGGATAGCAGCAGTGAGGTTCCGAAGGTAGACATATAGTACAAGGAAGTTGTGCAACAAGGTCCCTGAGAGGCAGTACTAAGCGGATGGGTGTGGTTAGTGATGGAATGGGTCACAGAGTTCAGCAGGATTACAGTAGATGGGAAGAAGGTGTTTCTGAGTTTGCTGGTGTGGGAACAGAGACCTGTACCACCTGCCTGAAGGTAGGAGGGCAAACAGTTTGTGGCATGGGTGTGAAGGGTCTCTGATGATTCCACACACCCTGACACCGTTTGCGCTGGAGGTCTACGATGGCTGGGAGCTGGGCACCAGTGATGTGCTGGGCGGTTTTCATCACCCGTTGTAGCGCCTTCCGGTCGGCCATGGAGCATCCGCCAAACCACACTGTGGAACAGTTTGTCAAAATGCTCTCGATTGTGCAGCGGTAGAAGTTCATGAGGATCTGGGAAAACAAGCGAGCCTTCTTCAGCCTCCTCAAAAAGTACAGGTGCTGCCGCGCCTTTTTGACCAGGGTTGAGGTGTTGAGGGTCTAGGAAAGGTCCTCGGAGATGTGGACACCTAGGAATTTAAAGCTGGACACACGCTCCACCTCAGTGCCATCGATGAGAACTGGGGCATGACTGTAGCCTTTAGATCTCCTGTAATCCACAATGAGCTCCTTGGTCTTCTTTGCATTGAGGGCCAGATTGTTGTCATGCTGCCAGGCACTTGACCTCCCTCTAGGACTCCACAGAGTTCAATGGGGAGCCACCCAGGGTGATGGGGGGAAGGGCAGCTGGGATTCTCCTGAAATCCACTGTCATCTCCGTTGTCAAGGGCGTTGAGCTCCAAGTTGTTCTGACTGCACCAGGACGCCAGATGGTCAATTTCCCACCTGTAGGCGGACTCGTCTCCATCAGAAATAAGTCAGATGATGGTGGTGTCATCCACAACTTCAGGAGCTTGACAGAGTGGTGACTGGAGGTGCCGCTGTTGGTGTACGGGCAGAAGAGTAGGGGGGACAGGACGCAGCCTTGAGGGGAGCCGGTGCTGATGGTCAGGGGGTCAGACAGGTGCTTCCCCAGTCCCCGTTGGGACAGCGTGTCCTGGTCTAAATGGGAATTATGGTGTTGAATGCGGAACTGAAGTCCACAAACAGGATTCTGGCGTTGGTTCCAGGGGAGTCCAGATGCTGGAGTATGAAGTGAAGAGCCATGTTAACTGCATCGTCCACAGACCTGTTGGCTCTGTAGGCAAACTGCAGTGGGTCTAGTAGCGGGTCGGTGATGGTCTGGAGATGGGACAGTACAAGGCGCTCAAATGACTTCATAACCACAGAGGTCAGGGCGACCGGTCTGTAGTCGTTAAATCCTGTGATCCTTGACTTCTAGGGGACTGGAGTGATGATGGAAGACTGAAAAACAGGCCGGGATGCGGCATGTCTCCAGTGAGGAATTGAAGATGTTCGTAAACACAGCAGAAACCTGATCTGCACAGTGCTTTAGGGTGGATGGGGAGACACCGTCAGACCCTGCTGCTTCCGAGAGTTCTGTCTCTTGAATAGACTGTTAACATGGGCCCCGATGGTGGGGGGTTGGTGTTGATGGCTGGACACACAGGGAGAAGGTGTGTTGTCAGGACTGTCCTTTTGTCTTTCAAATCTGCAGTAGAACTCATTCAAGTCATTGGCAAATTGCATGTCATTAATGGAGTTGGGGGATTTAGGCTTGTAGAGGCCTCTCCAAACAGAAGTAGAGTCGTTGGTTGAGAATTGTTGTTTTACTTTCTCTCCATACAGGCGCTTGGCTTCTTTCACTGCCTTACCAAAGCTGTATTTTGCCTCTCTGTACCAGTCTCTCTTCCCACTCCTGAATGCCTCATCCTTTTCCAAACGCAGCGATCTGAGTTTAACTGTGAACCAGGGTTTGTCATTGTTGTAGCTCACCGTGGTCCGTGTTGGTACGCAGCTGTCCTCACAGAAACTGATGTATGATGTCACAGCATCAGTGCACTCATCCAGACCATTTGTGGCAGGCCTAAAAAAGAGTGATCTATCCACAGGACAAGATGGGTGGTTAAGGCACGCCCTCAGGTCCTTTAGTCAGACCCTACAGGAATATCAGTGGAGTATTGGCATCCCAGTGGTGGCATGTGATCGAACAGGACAGGTTAGGCAGGTATGGAGGGGCTGAATTCGACTGGTCAGATTGGCCCTAAGCCAAGAACACACCCACCCATGGTCAGTGGAGAAATCAGGGGGAGGTAACTTGGAGTTGGTTCATGTTTCATAACAAAAGTATTCCTAAACCTGTATTTGGTTGTCATACACTTTTGTCTTGCACTGAGGTTGTACACTGATGTCATACATTGCTGAACACTTTGTGTAACCCCAACCCTAACTGTTGTATCACCTACAAGCTTGTAATAAATAATCTTGAATTTTTCCTGAATAGTTTATTTATGGTTTATAGTCTATTATGCTTTGTTAAATTTCTGAGAGAACTCAGCGATGAACCTAGAGTAGCGGACACAGTTTTGACCGGATCAGCACGTATATTTAACTGTGTAACAAATATATTTAGGGTGTCAGACTCGTATACTGTATTTCAATGCAAATTCAGGGGCACTTCTGAAAGATTTCGGAGCATCCTCAGGCACTGGCCAGAATGAGGAGCCATCTAGATGTTTTTTGTTAGCAATATGGTAATAATGTAAAAATTCTATTCTCTTTTTTATTTGTATTTATATACTACAATTTGTATCTATTTGTCTTTGTTACTTCTTTTTGATATGTATGCATCTTATTTTTTTTTAAATATATTTTTAAATCTATATGGGAGGGTGTGCTGAATTGTGGGGTTCGCCCAGGGATCCATACAAGCTAGTACCGTCACTGGGAGAGTGAATGCTGAAAAAGGAAAACATTTCACAAACAATCATGCGTGTAAACTGTGTTTATATCTGTTTACAGTCCACTGAATCTGAGTCTATTAAATTACTACAACTTTTTTTACAAATTATTTTATTAATTTATAAGGATCGAAACATTGTTTTTATTTCACAACTTTTCACAGCAATAAAATCTTTAATGGTTTAATCATTTAACAGAATCTCTTATTCTTTGTGACTTAAGCAAGCGATTGGGATTAAGACAGCTAGACAGCTAAGTGCTAGACTTTCAACCTGTTCCCTTTCAATCTGTTTCTCATTTCTCGTTTTTAAACTTTATTTAGCCAGTTTTTCTGTGTCATTGGTATATTTCGATTTGCTTAAATTATGGCCAAATATTCTCATGTCCAGTTGTTTCAAACGAAGCCAATTTTTTTCATGGATATACTTACTTTTCCAAAGCCCTCTAGAGCAGACATGCATCTCTGACATGTAGGACAAACATGCATATCTGACATGTAGAACAAACATGCATCTCTGACATGTACGACAAACATGCATATCTGACATGTAGAACGAACATGCATCTCTGACATGGTAGAACGAACATGCATCTCTGACATGGTAGAACAATCATGGATCTCTGGCACGTAGAACGAACATGCATCTCTGACATGTAGAGTAAGGAATCAAGTAGGCTCTGTTTGTGGTATTTCTATCTGGTGCATTGAATAACATCCTAGCACTGAAATGTTCCTGTTCCCCAACATTTTAGTACTGAATATGCCCCCCTCTCCTGTCCTCATTGGTGCATCTGTTGCCCTCTGTACACACCCTTCTGCTTCATACCCAGCCCACTGGCACAGGTGGTCTGCTGACTTGACTGACAGGCAGCCATGACGTTTTCCCATGAGCATCGCTGCCTGACGGCAAAAGTTGTCAACACAAAATGTTTGCCGCAGCACGATTAGCATCCGGCTGGCCATATTATTGGGTGACGATGTCATGTCTGTTAAATTACACGTTACAAGGCGCTGTCCTTATACTGCGTGCATGTATACACTCATCTCCATATCTCCTTGCCAAGCTGTGTTTTTTCCCCAGGCGGGTCGGAGGCCTGCCGTGATTTATTAAGTCAGGAGCGAGTTGTGTTGAATGGGAACCGTGCAGCATCAGCCTGATCTCCATATCATGTTGTCGGCTGCTACCGAAAGTGTGTCCAGAAAAAGGAAACGTATGTTTGGTAACACCGACCCTAATACTATACAGGGATAATTTTTCCCAGAATCCACTTTTCGGCTGCAGGTAAACATTTGTTTTTATTACAGTTCTTGTTGCCTTTTGGCTTCCTGGTTGGGATTCCAATAAATAAAGGGTTATTCAAAGGGTTCTTCTATGGGGACAAATATCCTTTTTAGGGTCTAAGAGTTTGGTTCTATGTGATTATGTGGTTTTGATGGTCTAAATGAACATTTTTAAATCCGAACTTGGGGGCCAGCAGTTCTTCTGGTGCTGTATTATACCCAGTAGTTAATTGCATTCATTTGATGTTCCTGATTTAAATTTGTCCCTGAATAGAGGACCTATGTTTCTAACCAAATGGGACTTGAAATGTTCGATAATAAGGCTTGACATCCATTATGTAAAGATTTTAGACATGCCTGTCTCACTGAAAGCTTCCATTATGTTATTAAATTCGATTCACATTAATATTTTCTATCTATATATGTTGAGATAGATTCTAGTGCCTTACTTTCCACCCCTCTCCTTTACAGGGCAACCAACAATGTGTTTCCTTTTTAACGGTTGCCCGGGAGATGCTCTCTTTTAGTGTATCTCTTACTTCCTCTGTGTGCTGTGACCGGGTTCGTTGAATGAGATGGCTTG
This sequence comes from Esox masquinongy, assembly GCA_016801175.1. Lineage (NCBI taxonomy): Eukaryota > Metazoa > Chordata > Actinopteri > Esociformes > Esocidae > Esox > Esox masquinongy. Next base: position 43,260 of record JACXGI010001554.1, read on the forward strand.
ATTGTGAGATGGATGGTGAGTCATGAGAGAATGGTTTCTAATCTGTGAGCGCACTTAAGCCATACAGAAAGTTCTACATTTGGGTTTTGGTGGTTGTTAATATGGAAAACATATTATTATGAAAGCACATTTCGTACTGATCTCTTAGTCTTTTATCGTATACATTTTTTTTCATCCATGTGCCACAATGAAGCACTTTGACAGTTGACATTAAAGAACTCAAAGTATTTGACTTCATTTTCAAAATATTGGTAATTAGGTATTTTTCAAAATATACCTAATTACCATGTAGCTCCTTTATTGTGAATGTATGTATTGTTTAACTTTCAAAAACAATTTGTGTAAAATTGTCTATTTTTAATTAATTAATGGTATTCTTAAGTCCTATCTTCACCTGTATATTCTTCCTTAAAAATGTGCGCACTGGCAACCTTACGTTTGTGTCCTTACAGTCTTAATGATTGGATCTTTGTGTGATCTGGGGCCACTGATTAAATCTTGCTGAAAAGTTTGTGTTTATTTGGAATCGTTGGTGATCAATACACTGCTAGCAATAGATGGATGGTGAGATGTTATAGCAATACACCACAGGGACAGTTGTATTGACACTGCCATTTATACTGCTATGTTTGGGGCATTGAAAGGTTTTCCCTGCTTCCTTCACTTGCTCGCTTAGAAGGCAACCCTCAATGCCGTTACATCTTCAGTGGCCTCCTCTAAAAAAGCTTTTTCTTCCTGTTGAATTTTCAATATGCCTGCAAAGGTATTAGTGGTATTGAAATATATCTTCTCTGTGAGTTTTATACAGACGTCAGCTGAGAGATCATTTATTCAGCATTATTTAAACGCTTACAAACTGTGAACGTTGAGGAATGGTTTGACGGTATCACACACATAACACAAAAAAGTCCATAATGAGAAAAATTTAATCAGCAAATTGTTCTAAATTAACTATAAATATTAAACAGGAAATAATGAATTTTGTATTCACACCCTTTGCTATGACCCCCCCCATGAATGAGCTGTGGTGTAACCAGTTGTCTGTAGAAGTCACGTAATGAATTGAATGGAGACCTCCTGTGTGCAAGCAAGTTGTTTCACATGATTTAAGGTTAAATATCTGTCTCTGGGTGGTCTGATGGATGGTTGGTACAATACCTAACAAAACTTATATCATTAAGACAAAGGAACACTTAAGCAAATTTCAAATAAGATATTTGAAAAGCACCAGGGGGTAGGATATAAGAAAATTTCCAATGCATTAAATATCCCCTGGAGCACTGTTAAATACATTATTAAGAAATAGAGAGAATTTGACTGTGCTTTATTTAAGCTTTATGTTTAGCTCAAGACTCTCAACGCACTTTGTCCTGAGAACACCATCCCAACCATGGTGGCGGCAGCATCATGCTATGGGGATGCTTCTCTGCATCAGGGCCTGGACAACTCGTGAAGATAGAGGGAGATTTCGGCCAACGATGCCTCTTCCAAATAGTAACTGAAGCGAGTGAATACTTATGCAATCAATTATTTTCTGCAGTAATTGTTTTCGATTGTTTGTGTCGATCAGTGGCAAAAAATTCCTAATTAAATCAATTTTTATTGCTGTAACACAATAAAATGCGGAAATGTCCAAGGAGGATGAATACTTTTGAGAGCCACTGTACTTCCTATGTTCATATTGTCCAGGAGCAGCCTCTTGACATGACACATGTTCAATTACATCCACGTCCAACACTGTATGCCGGGTACTTTACAACCTCCACATACTGTGTATACAGCTGCTGTGTTGAGGCAAGCATCACAAAACCTAATGAGAGACGACGCTTCCTATGGAAGTGAATTGTATTGATTTTCAATGCCGGCTTCTGTAGCTTTTAGAGATATTACTTTCATAATTGGAAAATTAGCAGCAAACTCATCATCTGTGGATGGGGCTTAAATGGCATGCCCTTCCCTAGTGCACTCTGTTTGACCGGAGCTCAATGAGCCCTGTTCTACATAGTGCACTAATGAATAGTGCGCAATTTCAGACAGCCTGTGTCTATTGCAGAGGACTAGAACGTGAAGGCAACTATGTGCCTGAAGCCAACTCGTATTGGCATCTGTGCTGTACTGTCTTTTGAGTTGCTCTGGTGGTGTCTGCTAAATCAGTCTGTCTGTCTGCTTACGTAACAGCCCCCACGGATTTATACCATCCTCAGGCTTTGGAGAAACGAGGCTGCCGGCAAATGCCATTTTTTTTTGGTAGGTGTGTTTGATCTGAGAGATGGCAGTTCCTGGTAAATAATGACACGCTTTGTATTTCACAATGGTATCCTGGGTGAGAAAAAGCTTTCCCAGCGTGCTTTGCTCCAAAGAGCCTTTCTAATAGGCCCACTGATAACTGCTAAGTACAAATCAGTCCCTGTCTAACACACACACACACACACACACACACACACACACACACACACACACACACACACACACACCACACACACTGCTTAGTCTGCAAAAAACAGCACCCTCAGTGGTTTTTTGGAAGTGATTTTCAATTCACAGGGCTAAAGGCTTTTAGCAGCGTTTTTTTAAATGTCCTCGTATCTCAAGCATGAAAGCACGCCAGTCCACCTTGACAACATACTATACAGTCAGTGTGTGTGTATGTATTTCGGTACTCTACTAAAGATCTCTTTACATTTATCCAAGTCGTGCCAACTTCTCGTCATTTGAGTCGATAAGATACCAATTACGGTAGAATGCAGTGCTGCGTTGAAGGACTTGCTCCGCTACACTCCTATGATCTGTAAACCTCAAAGAGCAGGAGAACGTTGCCGGAAGATTCTCTTCTTGCATAGCCACTTAATATGCCTGCGGTTTGTCAGACCGATTTGAAACTGGCGTCCCAGCAGTTGGTACATGTGTACAGTGTGTCATCATGATGTGAAGCCAGAGTTCCAGGAGGTGATTGTTTTGGGGCCTTCAAATAACAAATACTTTTCAGTTTATTGAACAGCATGCAGGGATAAGTGTAACACCATCCAATGTCTTTATTGCATCTCCAAGCTATTTAGATTTGTTTCTCAAGCTCACTTGGACCACATGTTGGCGTAACAACACTGGAATGTACATCAATGTACTTTCGTTAACCAGAAATTAGACTGGAAAATATAAACTATAATGTTTGCTATGGGTATTCCTGTCACTATGGCATTCAGGTCATTTCTAGGAAGAACATAAACTGCTAAATGATTGAGTTCAGTAGTTTCACCACTGAAAAATTAATCGCAACTATAACTACTTTCTGGTTGGGAAAGATACTGAAAAAGATACATTTGCAAAAATCTGTCTGCCTTTGGGCTTTTGGTGGATGGGGGGTGGCAACCTGCTATTTGACATGTTTTATATAACAGAGAAGACAAATTGATTGGGACTGAGTTTTAATCGGCCCACTTGCTGGAGAATTTTTCAAAGCTGTTTCCCTGTCGCTATCCCACCAGGATGTGGAGGACAGCAGAGATAAGCCCAGAAATCTGGCCTTTCTCCCTGCGTCTACCCCTCTCGACCCATAATTCCCCTCCAGAGAGTTATTCAAAACAACGTGACTTAGACCAAATGCTCTGTATGGCTGTGCTTTGGGACAGATGACTCAGAAATGGTCTTGGAGATGAATTGCTTAATCAGAGGTAAATTGCTTGGAGGACAAGGGGCCCTATAACTGGACTGGCTTGTCGCAGTTTTGCCACAATACACTTGTTCCTCGTGGATCACTCCAGCTTTGAATTATGACCTTGGGGAAGGCCTGCGTCAGGTAACTGTGTGGAGAGCGGCCGTGAACGGTGTTGACATTTTATGCAATGGAGATGACAAATACCTCGTGGATCACTGGAGAATCATCGGCCAGTATTAAAGGCTGGGATGTGTCTATATGCTGTGTCAATCTCTTCTCCGGCGTCGACGTTTATCTGCATAACCACTGTGCGTAAGCAGCTTATCTGCTTTTCTGTACCGCAGAAGAAGAATACTTTGAGTGATTGTGTGTCTACTATAAATTAATTCAAGGAGACTCTTCAACAAAAAAACAAAAATAAATACAGCTATTTATTCAGCGTAAACTGAATGTTATTTTATCAGCAGGATTCTTACAGGCTGAGACCTGACAGGGTAGACATCGGGCTTCCCTGCGTCTGGAGTCCCAAGCGTGGCAGTCCAGGACCAATAAAGCACCCTGGCATTAGATCCTTGATCAGCTAGACTCTGAGACAGTTGGTACAGCGCCGGGTTGGAGCAATGTTGGATTTGGGAATGGCTGAATGGCAGAGCTGTCCCCTCAGCGCCACATCCTGTGTGACGACGCTGTGCTGGCAGTTATGTAATCATGAATGACTGAGAACAATAACATGTAATGCGTATGTGAATAGCGATTAAAAAGCCCAATCATTGGCCCGAGCTGGTTCTTAAATAGTTCTTCATTCCCTCTTCTACTGAAGCATAATACAAACTGTGAGAGGTTCTGTTCCCATGGAGATAATAATATTGTCACTGTATCGCCTCATTAAAGGTTGATAATTTCATTAATGAGAGACTCGTTTATACAGTGCTTCATTGGTTAGGGGGCTTATCTGGCACGTTCACCCCAGCAAGGCCCGTAAAACCCTTCCGGAAGATTAATACAAATATAAACCTAATTTCTACTTGTGGCCTTGTATTTGGTCTTTATGTGCTTTTCGCTGTTTCATTGCAAAGAGAATTGGGCTGTCACATTTACCTGAATCTTCACATGCCATTGACTACAAAGTAAAACAAAAATGTCTAAGGTCTTTAGGTAACACGGCAAACTGAAAATACAACTAATTCTTCATAACATCTCTGCACTAAGCCTTTGAGAAATATCAACTATCCTGCAAATCCATATTTACATTTCTTTATTTTTGTGTGTGTGTGTGTGTGTGTGTGTGTGGGGGGGGGGGGTCACCTACTATTGCCAGCAGGCCACGTATAAAACATTTTGAGCGTCCCCTATAATGTTTCCCTGTCTGTAAAGGACTGTTAAAATAGAAATGACTGAGTATTTTACTCTCCGGTAAGACAGCTCTGGGAACAACAAATAGAGCCTCTGAATCCTTATCCAAGGCTCTGACTCTTCTAATATTTGAATGAAACAGCAGACTAGTGAACAGCGCGTTCAGCAGGCCTTTAAACTGCTCTGTCATAAACCTGACAATGGAAATGTCGTATTGTAATGCCAGTGTGAAGAACAGCTTTGACTGGTGCCACACAGGACTCTAAGTACCTGTACACACACCGCAGTTGCCCTTTTATCCAAGAGTTTTAGAGGAAATGTTTGGATATTTCTTTATAGCCTGCTTTTACATGGGGTATTTGTTTAGTTACAAGAAAATGTACTTAAATAGGAATAGGAATAGATCCACAACCAGGTTGGACATCAAACACACCGGAAAAACTAAAATGTCAGCTTAAAGTCAGTTAAAGTCATTTTTTTAACGTGATTGTTGAATAATTCTCTTATTGGTCCAACATTGATTTTGTATTTTGGGTGAACTCCCTTCCTCATAGCTCGACCCCCCTCCGTCATACTCAACATCGCACCTCCCCTTTAACATCCCAAGTCCCAGAGCATCGCCATTTATTGCACATTTCGACAATCAAAATATCCTGAGATAAAATCTCAATATCCAGACGGGAAGACCCAGAATATTCCTTCAATTCATTTGAAACAATGTCATTCCTGTCAACAGCTCCCGTGAAGGACAATGAATCAAAGTCTGCTCCAGAAGGGTGTCTTTCTACAGTTTTGATGCTAATACGTGAAAATGAAACCCTCTTAGGAGCTAGCAGCAAACAACATTTTTGGCAGGTATTTTCTGATGCGGGAGTAAAACAAATGTCTACAGTAACCCATTATCTCATGGCAAATAGCACAGCAACTCCACCTGCATCGTTTGGCTGAAGCGTGTGGTTATGTTCAGAGGTTGTCTCACTGCTATTTGGGCAAGTATGCAGTTCTTTAGACTGTAGATTTGATAAAATCTTACGAATTTCTAATAAACTGACACAGGGCGGGGAAAGTCTGCATAGATGAGCATAATGCTCCTTTCAAATATGTATTGAGGGTCTTATTCTGGTGACATGATTGATGTGTGGCTGCAGTTTGACAAATAAATATGATATAGCCTAAGGTGGCCATCTTGCACTGTATCTGGGAATTGTCTACTAGGGCGCCAGTGCCAAGACAACAGTGGAAACATTTGCTGTTTATCGTTTTCATTCGGATAACAAATATCACAATTCAGTTTTGGGGGAACACCAACACAGGTGGGAAAATCCACATATTTTGTTCATGCGAATGTTCTCTCATTACCATCTGCCAGCGGTTGGATGGAAACCTAGCTACTGAATGTTTTAGTGGAGCAGATATTTTATAGTTGATCTAAAACTGAGTATGGGAAGTAATAACCTGTGCCTGTAACACTTAATATATTAAGTTGTCTTAATAACTATTTAACTAACATAGTGATAACTGTAGAAAGTGCATAGTAGTTACATATATATTACTATGTAATTCTATGGCAATATAGTTGCCGATCACAATTGGAATAAAATCGGAATACTTTTCTATACTTTGACCCTGCATCTTGGAAACCAAACACACAGCCCACATTACACGTTCTCCTCATTGTTCATTGCAAGGATGAACAAGGAGGATTCATCCTTGCAATGAACATTGGGGCAAGATGGCCCCATGCAACACACCGCAATTTTAACACAATGCAGATGAGTTGAAATGTTGAAAGCATTTTCAATTTGTTTATAATATTTATCAATCTTGAAACATGGTATAACATAATAATAACTTTATTTGTATAGTACTTTTCTAGTACAATTACACAAAGTGCTTTACACGCAATAAAAAAAAAGACTGGAGCAGCCGAGTTGGCTTGAGAGAACTGTCCTGTGTCTGTCTGGAATATCCTTCTGATTGTCAGTTCAGGGCCGTAAGTTTCACAGCACCGTCTTTATGAAAGACAAGTGCATTACAGCAGCTATTGTGGAACGTGCATTCTTCTTTCATTTACACATTACACCTCTGGTGAAAAGGTCCTGCAATTATATTGGTTTGTACAATACAACTTAACACAGCTGTGTTCAATTCTGTAAGTCCAAATACTTCATTAATAAGGCTCAGATTCCACAATTCCTTAGTAATACGTTTATTATTATTACTATTATGATTATTATTAATTTATACAACACATTTGTAAATGGTCACTGCATTTCAGCAATTAGGTTAGATATTAATTATTAATTAATTAACACAAACCCTAACCCAAAAAGCAATGACTTTGCTTTTCAGATTGAGGGTTTGTTTATCATATATTATCAATCGGCATTCATCTAATCAAATTGCCTCTGGCCACATTTTCCTCTACCACACTATAACATGTACAGTATCACATTTCATCTTAACATTAATGCACAGACATTAAAACGATATACCCAATGTTTCTTTCTTTTTCATTTATGAGACAAAGCTCACCACATAGTATGATACTTCTTTCCATTGAAGGTTTTAATTTAATGATTAATAAAAATTGTGAAATACCCGCCAGTTGAAAAGTGTCTCAGAAAAGGACAGTACAAAAAATATTATTTAATTGAATATTATATCTTCGAGTGAGGCATGAAAGCACCGGGCCAAATAATTGCAAGATGTAGCAGGTATGGGAAGAATGTACGGCTATGGAGGAAAACACCTGCTCTTAACACCGGCCAGACGATAGGAGACAAAACCCTCTGATGAAGGGACCTTTGATGTCACACTCAGGGACGTCTTTGAAGCAGCATGTTTGTCCAGGAGGACAGATGGATCTGTGTGTTGGAGATATGGACAAGCAGCTTCCATCTTCACCTTTGAAGGAGTAGAGCAGAGCAAGGCTCTCCTTTGTGTTCATTTTAAATATAGATACAGTATCCTATATTTGCCCGTCTTTGTAGGTTCCAACTAGCTGCTGTCTTGAAGAGAGAGCAGTGATACTGACCAAATTGATAATAGATGTCATTAATGCATGTTAAAAAAAATCTGTCCATAATTAAAATTGTTCCACAAATCTGTTCTAAATCAATCCGGTTTTGTTGTTAGGGTCAGTATGCTCTGTAAATTGTATACATTGGGAGTCTGTATATCTAGACTCCCAATGAAGAATAAACAGTGACATTGCATATTTTTGTTGGCATTAGAAGCTGACACTATCGGAATACAAATTCTTGGGGTCGTCGGAGGAAGTAAATAATGGGTGCGTACACTGACTGTGCTTCCCCACGGGCAAAACTGGATCTAATTAAAAGGTGAAAAATGTGAAACCTAATGAAAATGGCACAAATCTTGCTCTGCATTGGAGCCTGGGTAATGTGGTCTTAAATAGATAAATTGCCTCAGCTCACAATGTCGAGAGGGAATCCCCCCAAGGCTCTATTTCAACTCGCGCTCCCATAAAGGACGACTTGACAGACGACTTTGACAGCGGCGAGGAAATCCGTTCCAAACCACTCCCACTCAGTTCAGTGGGGACTGTATAGGCCTGGGAGATATTTTGTTTACGTTGCCAAAGCAAACACAAAACAACACAATTAAGTTGACAAACACAGAACAACATCTAATGTCAATAATATACACTATTTTAACAATGTGCAAATAGTATTAACGGCAAGAGAAAATAAACAGATCTTGGTTATGTTTACGCTGTTCTTTGTGTTCCGTTGGTTGCCATTCTCTCATCAGTCCCAAAGAGATTCGGCAATATATCAATGTTTGATTTGTTTTTTAGTTCTTTCTGGGTTTCTGGGAAATAAGTGTCTCTAATGTGATTTGGCAGGAGATTAGGAAGTGCAGCTCAGTTTCCACCTCGTTTTCTGGGCACTGTACTTGAGCAGGTGTGCCCGTTTTGTGTCTCTGTGATAGTAATCAGTTACAGACATGTAAAAAAGTAAGTACACCCTTCTTGAAAAGTTGTATTTCTTTTACATATCTGGACATGGGGATATGTAATCTTCAGTGCAACACTATTGACAGATAGAGATAACCTAATTTAACAAACGACATTGAAAGATTATACTTTGCAATCATTTATTTGTAAAAAATCAACAGAAATGCAATTTCATAGTGGAGAAAGAATAATTACACCTCTAGCGTCAATAGTTGATTGTTGCATCCTTTGGCTGAAATAACTTAATGTTTCTTGTAACTGTCTACCAGTCTATTAGATAGACTATGATACATGTATGCCCACTGTTCAGTACTGCTTCAACTATGTCATGTTCGAGGGCTTTCTTTTATGCAGGGCCCATTTCAAGACTCCCCACAGCATTTTGAAAGGATTAAGTTCTGGTCTTTGACTAAACCATTCCATTACACTACTTTTTGTCTTTTTGAGCCATTTTGTTGTAGCTTAGCTTGTGTGTTTGGATCACAGTCCTGTTGCAAGATCCATGTTCGGTTCTGCTTCAGATTTCTGACAGATGGCCTCACATTGTCCTCAAGCATTCTCTGCTACAGCTTGGTCAGTGATGGCAAGTTGGCCAGGCTCTGAGGCAGAGGGGGCCAGGGGGGTCTTTAAGATGATGTACCACTGCAATTGGACTTGTATTTTGGTGGATTCCTTCCAGTATGTCAAATAGTTCCCTTTTTGTTTCCTCATGATATGTTTGGGTCTAATTGTTTTGCCGTCCTGGGGCTCTGAGGGGTCTGTTTGTGTTTGTGAACAGAGCCTCAAGACCAGCTGGCTGAGAAGGCTCTTCTCCAGATCCATCTCTCTGTAGATGACGGCTTTGTTATGGAAGGTTTAAGGATCGCATTCCTTTAGGCGGTTCTGAAATTTAACAGCTCTTTTCTGGATTTTGATAATTAGTGGGTATAATGTATCTCTCCTGCTTTCTCTCTCCAGCACTCCCTCTCTCTGGAGCGCTGTCTCTCTCTCTTTCTATCTGTATCTTTCTGAAAGCCAGTTGGCAGGCTTTTAGTTTTAGGATACATGGCATTGTTGTTTGTTTTGTTTTGTTTCCGGGGGTGTCTCAAAGGCCAGGCAGATAGTGTAGAGCTGATTATGGGTGAAGTGGGACAGAGTTTGACTAGGGGGTATGGAGTTGGAAAGATTACAATCTGGGATTGAGTTATGATGTGTTTTGTGTTCTCAACAGAGACGAGATGAGTTTCAGCCATACTGTATTTATGGTCTTACGCCCAAACTGGGAGATACAGAGACACTCGGAGAAACTGGAAGCAGCCAGAGAGCGATAAAGAGGACACACTGTATTGATGATGAGGATTAAAAGAAAAGAAGACAGAATTTGTGTTAAGATGACAGTAGTTTCAGGGTCAATGTCTATTTGTGTTAAGATAACAGTAGTTTCAGGGTCAACTTCTACTTCTCTGTGTCTTTGTGTGTGTGTGTGTGTGTGTGTGTGTCTGTCTGTGTTTATAAATTAGCTATATAATTTGGAGAAAAATCTACCCAAACTGTGGTTGAATCAGAAACAATGGATCAGTGGGGACTTTTTTCCTGTCCCTGATTTGAAAATTGCAACATGTTTGAGGGAATTAGGATTGAGCATTCCCGGATAGGTTTACAACTTGATTTGAGTTTAAGTATTAATCTCAGGTTATTGATTTAAGTGTAACATTTAGGACAACACTTACAATTGGGGTTGTGGTTAGAATTAGGGATTAGATTAGGGTTAGGCCTTACTGGTTAGGTTTAGGGTTAGGCATTATGGCTAGTTGATATTTAGGCATACATGTTATATTACTGAGGTTAAGGGTCAGGGTTAGATTAGGGTTAATGTTACAGGTTAAGGTTAGGGGGGTTAGGGTATGGTTTGGGGTAAGAATTTGTAAAAGTAGTTTTTTTATGGTCAGTCATTTTTGGTGTCCCAGTTTAAGTAGCTAAGTAAACGTGTGTGTATGTGTGTCACACACATGCAAAAACTCAAAAGGAATATGACTAATCCAACATCAGTGTATTCTTTTAACAGTAAATAATAATAATATTATTAAAACCATTTACATAGAAAATGAGATTATGAAAGAGTAGCCCCCATTCTCCTCCACTGTGCATTCTGGCAGATATTGATTGCTCACAGGGGCTTCTCAAGCAAATGGCTAATATCCATCGGTAATCGTATGAATCTCATAGCTCATGTGCTAAATAATGCAGTGTGAAGATAATAGATGTGTTGTGTTTGTGTATCCCGAGATGGGTTTGAATAACTTGGTTTCCCTCTCTGAGAGAAGACAAATGTGTAGGGGAGAGTGAAAATGATTCTAATTTATATTCCTGTGTTTTCTCATCGTTTTTTGGGACAGAGGATCTAATTAATCCTCCTGAGCGACGGAACATGGGAGTGATGCTGAGAGACAAAGAAGCTGCTCGATTTACCCAGCGCTCACGCTAAACTGAAACATTGGTCTCCATTGTCTTCTCGTGTCTGAGACCATCTCCTCGTACTTCGGTCCTAGCTGATGCAATCTCAGGTGACAGAACCCCATCCAGAACAGAGGGAAGTGAAGACTTTTTTTTAAAATCCGGCCTGTAAAATGGCTGAACACAGAACGGGGTGTGGTTTGTTTTTTCATTCCCATTACTCAGTGGAGTGAACATTATTCCACCGTAATGTATAGGGGCGTCTTCCCAATGGTTTGAGGTGCAAAGAGAATCTGTGAAAACTGTATAGTGTGTGTTTATGTGTGTGTGTTCATGTGTCTGAGTGGAATCTTTGCCCTTGTTGATTTAGTATATTTATGTTCATTGTTATATAATACAGGAACATGCTGTTTTCTATTGATTAGCCCAAGGTTAGGACAGTTCTGGTAGATTCACAGTATATGCAGTATAGTCAATGGCTTTCATACTGCACACTGCGCGCAGACCACTGCGGTTTTGTTGCTTGGCACAAGGCTACGATTGTCAATAGAAAGGATGGTCCGTGGGTAGTCGAAGGAGAAAAAATAACATGTTGGAATGCAGAGAAAGATTTTTGAGTTCCCAGTAATGTGCCCTCCATGCGCAACCCTACAGTCCCGTAAAGTAAAAACTATAATGACATTGGATAGGACTAGAAAAAGAGTGGTTTTGATGTCGGGTCAGAGGAAGGGCACCGTCAAGATTGATTTGGACTGAAAATCAGTTGCTGGCTTCTGAAGGACCTGACAACATAAACCTTCATTCTCTTCTAGGTCTTCACTTCAGCAGAAGTCAGAAACTAGACTAGCTCACATCACTCTTTTATCGTACGCTGTAATTGAAATCGAACAACCAATACAGAATAATTTGCCTAGAACAAAGGGCTCATGAGGAAATCACCCTTTCTTTCCGTAGAAATCATTGGTTTGGAGCATTGGCTGTGAGGGTGAAAGGCGCTGATGTACCGCGAGGAGGCCTCATGATCACGTATTTATGAGTGTGGGTAGTAGCCAGAGGCAAGGGCCAGCTCTTTACAGTGCTCATAAATCACAATGATTCAAAGAAATAACATTAATCTATGGCATGGCATTCATGCTCTACAGTGAAGCTTTCTTCATACCACAATACGGATGCTTCATGGCTGCACTCAGTATCAATAATGCTTGGTACCTCTCAGCCCTCGATATCGGCTCTCTGCAAGGCCAAATAACAAACACCCTTGTCTTTGAAAAGAAAGCCAAACCAAAACTCCAGCAGACAATCCAGACTTCGGACAGGAAAATCCACAACACAGAACTAAGAAAAAAGGTTCCACTGGCCCTTTTTGGGCATAATCCTTGGGTTCTATCTTGACGCAAAAATGATTCTCCAATGGAGACAGCCAAATAACTCTCATGTTCTAAGACTCAAAAACAGGTATTAATAAATTAATTAACAATAGCAGTAGTCAATGGGATATATGAGTCTGAGAATGAAATTGGGGCAAGGTTAAAATAAATAAAAAAATGTAAATAGCACTTCTCTGGGTGGCTGTGCCTAGTCTGAATTACACTGGTATGAAGGTACATACATTTACATTCAAATGTTATATTTTCGTTGTCTAGTCTTGCCTAGGAATTTAAGCCAAAGCCACTGGTGAACGTGTATTTCTGAAGCATGGCTTTGAATCAGGCACACTGCTCTTTCACCAAAAACTCTCCTCTATCTTTGCCCACTTTCCTGTTTAATAAAGCATAAAGACGTCTGAGAAAATAGCTTGAAAAATGTTACATTTTTCACTGAGCCATGGTCGTAATATTGTTTATATCTTGAATCATTCTTTGGTGTCTGCCAGTCATTATTTGCTGTTGTGCCCTTACGCCCTTGCTTTTATAACACACTGATTTATAGATGCGAGCCTCGGAATAGCAGGAGCCATGGTTCGATTCTCCACTGCGGCGTTTGATCCTGCCGTTCGTTGCAGCCAGAAATTTCCCAAAGCTCTGCGGACTCGAGATCCGAGTCGTGACGGAACCTTCTAAACATCGCCCAAACCACCGCCACCTCATCCACTGATCTGTGAGGCACGCCAAACTCACGGGGGAATTTTTGGCCTTAGAACATTTCATACTTGAACTAATCCACGTTCTCTCAGGGCCCCCCAGGTGTCATACCGGGGGGTGCTTCGGCCCCAGAATGAAGTGCAGAGCATCGGCCCGAAACACAAGGATATCAGGCCGTGCACAGGGTCCCTCGGTCCTCCTGGGACGGCCGTTTGAAGGCCGGGTGTGTAACTGCTGGCATCACAACACACGCCGGGCTGGAGCAGTTTAGGGCTGCACACATTCACAGGGCAAAAAAAATCACTTTGTAGTCGTGTGGCATGTGGGACATCTACCCATGAGTTGTGTCCCTGCTGGTGGTGCTGATTGGGGGTGGGGGGGGGTGCTGGGGATGGGGGTCGGGCTGGGGGCGGTCTTGGGGAAAAGGTTCAACCCTGGCGAGATGCTGGTGCTCACTACCGCGGTGGAGATGCCTCATGTGAGAGAGGCTGCACTGCGATGGTTTGTCAGGTACACACCCTTTCTGTTGGTTTCCACCGACTTGGTGGTAACTGATGTGTATAATATAAAACACCTCCTGTTAATTGGATGGTAACGGCTTACTTTTTTCTCTTTTTTTTTTTTACCGTACAGTACCTAATCTACTGTTGTAATTAATTGTATAATGTATAATTAATCATGTATTACGGTGCACCAACTGATATAGTCACTTGGGCACTTTACAGTAGGTCATAAGCAAGGGTCTTAACTGACAGTGGGCAAAAGAAAGGACATAGCTAGCCAACCGACCATTAAACGTTCAAGACCAGCTGCAAGTCTTATCTGCACCCCGCTTTAATTCAATTGTTGTGGGACAATTACCATATAAAACCTAAATGAATACAAAATGCTCAAATACAGCCTCTGGCAAGACACGCCCCAAAACACAGACGTCAATGAGCTCCCGTGTGGGGGCAGTGGTCTAAAGATGGAAGATGAGGGTCGGACCTCTGTTGCGTAAGACAAAGGGCTTTTGTCATTTTGTTCAAGCACATCTTTCTTTTCTCTCTATATTGCTTGGTGACCGCCTCGCGGGACAGCTGTGTCGTTGCAGCCGGGGGTTTCAATCCTGGTCACCGGACACAGTGCTCTGGGACTCCAGCGGAGGGTGGTGTAGATTTTCCCGGCACGACCTGCGTTGATGTAGGTCGGGGCTGCAGGGCCTGCTCCTGCCACAGGCGGATAAAGTGGCCGCCTTCGGCACCATCTTTCATAGGGGTGCAGAGTTGCACGCAACCAAAAACAAGTAGAGATATTAGACGCCTCATTCCTCCCTTCCATGTTTGGCTCGACGATACCTGACCTGACCAATACCCTGTACTGGCCATTGAGTACACTGACGTCATGTCCTCTGGATTTCTGATAATCGAAACTAGTGATGTTTTGTCCGGTCAGTTTGCTAGCTAGCGAATGTTAGCTAACGCTTTGAACCCAACTGGCTTAATGAGAAAAGGTTTTTCTTGTTGTTTAATTTCCTAATATCAAAGGGATTAGGACCCTGGCTAATATCCAAGCTACACAAACCTAGCTAGAGTTTAAAGTGGTGATAATTAACCAGCTAGATTTTAGTGTAACTACATTTACATTGAGCCTCAATCCATGAAATATTGACTGTTGACTGTATGCCAATGAATAACAAGGGTAGTCTGATATTTCGTGAAAGACTTTCCTTTACATCAATACAGTGATTGACCCAGAGTTTCCTTTCTTGAATGACACAGAGGAAAATAGAAAGATACAACCAAACAAAGCTAAACTGAGGGGAAAGGCATGAGACACAGGAGGATAGACACAAAAAGAAACAGAGAAGGTGATGTGATGAAGGAGAGAGAAATAGAAGATATTGCCAAAGAAGAGACACTTAGTAATATAACCTAGACATCTCAATCATGCTCAAACTTGGCTACAATAGGAAACTGAAGGAACCACAAGGCTTAGCCAATACAATAATCTTGTTTGGTGGGAACTGCTTCTATATGTTAATAAAGGCGTATATGTTAATAAAGGCATATAATATGCAATACAGTAGGTGTGATATATCACTAAACCTGTGTGTTCATGCCATCTAGCATTTTGAGAATGTGAGCAATTTTTGTAAACACATTAGTTACCTAGCTATACATGCTCTTCCTAGAACATCTTTAAGTTTGAAAAGGTATAAAATCTCATATATGATTAAAAAAAATTGTCAGGGCTGTCTTGAAAAGAGAAACAGAGAAAGGGAAAGACAGTTGGAACAGAGGGTGTAGACGATCGTTTTCACTTGCCCATTCCAAAATGACAGATTTGTAATATACACTACATGGCCAAAAGTATGTGGACACCCCTACTAATAATTGAGTTCAGGTGTTTCAGCCACACCCATTGCTCACAGGTGCATAAAATCCAGCATACAACCATGAAATCTCCATAGACCAACATTGGCAGTACAATGGGTTGTTCTGAAGAGCTCAGTGGTTTCTGGGCTCTGGGCTTATATTAAATACTGATATCACAATGGATATAAAGCATTCTAGATGTTTTGTCAAGAGGTCATGTATTCCAAATAATTTTAAACTGATTTTCCCTTCCTGGTGAGCTGTGCTCGTCTATACTATACTTCTTTGATGGTTGTGGGTGATGGGAGTTGGGTCAACTAACAGCTTCAGGGCCACGCATCATTTACATTTAATATCTATTTGGCCGCTAGCGGCCAGAAAAGACAAAACGATCAGCAAATCTGTCAGCTGCACAGGGGATAACAAAAGAAGAGCAGGAAAAGACATCTGAAAACAGAGGTAATTATCTGATGATGACTGTTCTGGCTTGCTAGTTAGCTAATATCATCCGAATATTATATCGAGCTACATGTAATCTAGCATTTAGCTAACTAGTGTGGCTAATAATTTAGCCAATGTTTTCATTATTAGGGCTACTGTTTTCTAAAGTAGTAACTTTAGTTCATGTTTAAAGTTAGTGTGTAGTAATACCACTAGCTAGCTGTATTGCCACTGTCCATTACAGAAGCTACTAACAAAGTTAAGTTTATAAAAGATATGCTAAGGTTTATTATGGCTGCCTATGCGTACCTTTGTTGATAAGAACAAACAATTCAATTTTTAATATTGTTAACTGTTCCCTAGTTCTGTCATTATAATTTCAGCAGCAGGTCAACACAGCAAGGCTGTATCAATTTACTCTGCTGACTGGCCATGTGTCCTGTCTGATAAGGCAAAAACAGTGTTTGTGAACCTCAGAACATATCAGGTTAAACCAGACTTTATTTTCCCAAAAAAGAGATGATTGGAGAAGTTGCCACTACCACTACTTTTATATAACTTTAGTCAATGAACATAAAAGCAGAATAAGCTGGGTAAAGTATTCAAAGAAAAATAACTGCCTCTTATACTTTAGCTGTAAGCTGTTCTCTGAGGATTTTCAATCAATCAGTGAAGGATTTACTGACTAAAGGAATGATACAATATATTTCAAGTTGTGCAAGAACAGACCAGAAAATTCCAAACACCTGACTGCGTGGAAAGATCTGTAGGTCCACCTTGAAACAACAGATGAAAAATGTGGCAATCTGTGAAGCTTCGTGGAAAAGGTGGCACAAGGTCCTGGCAAGGTTGGAGGCAATAATGAAATCCAGTCTTCAAACCATTGGTTGAAGAGAAACTGCAGACACCCTTTCATCAACCAAACAATGGGAACTTTCTAAGAGGTGGAGCTCATGGCCAGGTGTGATCCCCTCATGAAGCTGCACCTTGACAGAGTTGGTAGGGGGCTGGCACTCACACACACAAATATCCTGAATGAACAGATTGAATCCAACTGTCGGTGTGTCATGGAGACAATGGTGATTGAGATGAGACAATCCAGATGTTATTCAGTTACTTTGGATTGCACCCCTGCTATGAGTCAACAAGAACAGCTTTTGGTGGCAATCGCGATTTTGTTTTATTGAAGGACACATGTCAAAGCAAAGAGCATTTTATGGGGTGGCACCAGAGTCAAGATCAAAAGGTCAGTCTTCTCCCAACATCCCGTTTGAGAAGTGCAGAGGGCCATAGGGTCATATGACAATGGAGCCAACATGAAAGGCAAAAAGAAAGGTGCTCAAGCCAGACAGCTTAAAAAAGTCCTAAGGCTTAGTTTGTGCCATGTGTTCCTCACACCTTAAATCAGATAGTAGCTGATGCTGCGAAAAACTCCCCAGGCGCCACTAGCTACTTCAGCTATTTGCAATGATTATTCAAACTGTTCTCGGCTCCCACACATAGACAGACCACCCGAAGAGCCATGCAAATGTGAGAGCGAAATCATGCTCAGAGACCAAGTAGGAGAGCCAGGTGAAGAACATAAAGGCTGTGCAACATCAGGCCACACAAGATCAGAGAAGCTGTCCTAGAGGTTAGGGAAACAGCCAGAGATGAAGCTTCAGCTAAAGTTGAAGCTTCAGCTGAAGTTGAAGCTAAATCTTTGGCAGAGGAAGTTGGATCCTACCACTCCTCCCTCTACACTCTGGCCTGGTACGACATCCTAACCAACATCCAACAGGTTAGCGAGCTCATGCAATCTGCTACATTGTGGTTAGATGCGGAAACAGAAGCCTGGATATGCTGCTGCACAAGCTTCAGTGAAAAACGCGAAGAAGTTAATGGGGAAGCTGCGCTGACAGTGAAGAGGTTGAGAACCACCAAAATGCAGTTTTTATGAGGCTGCAGATGAGATGATCAGTAAAGCACTGAAGAAGATGAAGACTGGATTCTTCGTCTACTGTTGTGGATGCTGCCCTTGCATCCCTTGAAGGGAAGTTGGAGATCTTCGGGGATATGAGTGACAAGGTTGGAGTGCTGTTAAACTTCCCAAGCTTGTCCAACAATGAGCTGACAAAGTACCGTGACTCACTGAGGAACGCCCTAAACTGTCCCTGGCAGTCATATTTGGATGAACTTCCCTTCTGCCATCAACTAACATGGCCCCTCTGGAGCTCCTTTTTTCAGATTCTCTGAATCTCTGTCTCTCTCACAGTGACATTGGCTGCTGCAGAGAGAAGCTTTTCCAAACTGAAGTAGAATTGAAGTAGTACTGGGGTCTGCCATGGATCCAGAGCAACTCAGTGGACTTGCACTCATCAGTGTAAATAATGTGGTTTTTCCTCAAAGAAGTCTTGGAGAGTCACATTCTTGGACTTTACAGTGGTTTTAAAGGGCCTGTAAAGTTGACTGAATTATAACCCAATTTTCTGCCTCCGTGGACATTTCAGCTGATGCTACGGGTGTGCACTTAATCCCCATTAAAATGAATAACACTTCCATGTCCCACATAAACAGTCACACGTGGCAACTGTCAAAAAAAGCAACAGTAGTGAATCATTACATACAGGACACGATGCCATAATATAGATCCAACTAAGTGCCTGGCCCTGACGTTCTGTTTATTGAGTTCAGTCATTTATTGTGAAGTTTTTCTTGGGTGCAGTAAGTTATCTATGCTTGTATATTGTAAGCAATAATGTTAAATTATTTTGTGATTACTTGCTGCTGCCCACTATTTTATTAATTTGTGTTTGTGTGCTAGAACTTTTTTGTTAGTAATCATTTTGTATTTGTTTTATTTTTACTTCTCATTCTTGGTATTATTAATATACTGTATTTAGCACAATATCACTATTTGCTAGCAATAAAAAAGCTAATTTTTATTAATCTAATAAATTATGTGATAATTACTTTTTTTCATGATTTAATATGGGGGGAGACCCTAAATCTCACCTAGGGCGGGATTTTATCACAATCTATCGACTTCCTGTGGCCAGGAGATGTGTACATCTACAACACCTGTGCCCGGAAATATCTGGTCCTGCAGGAAGTGTGATAAGTAGAACCGTTTGGCAAGATGGGATATGAAATCAGTGCACGTCCCACGTATTTTCAATACGTTTCATGAGTATGTTGGAACTGCTTGTTTTGATCTGACAATTTTAAATGAGAGGCAGCTTGTTTTTGTTTTGGGAGGGAAGTTTAATTGAACTGTATCACCTCTGGTGATGTACTCTCCGGGGATTGACAAGGAGAGGCCATGTCTTTGCATACTTCATTATGAAGACAGGTCCTCCCTCTTCTCAGTCAGCTTACTTTGTGTTGTTTACAAAGTCTTTGGTCATACACAAAGGTAAACATTCACGATTGGAGGGATTGTAGAGAGAGAGTTAGATTATTTCCCCTTTCTAGTAGCTCACTGTAAACAACAAAAATCTTCTGAGATTTGTGTTATGAGACATTACAACAAAGGTGGCAGCCTTAGTGGGACTTCAAGGCAAAACAACGCCTAATCCGTCATGCGTCAAGCTTAGTAGTCTCAGTTGGGTTATGGCCTGGTGGCATCACATCCCACTTCTGAAAGCAGTGTTTGTTTGTAGTAATGTAATTGTTCTGCTGGGTAGAATACGTATCTGTTACATATAACATTCAATAGCTTGTGGCCTTTTCAACTTCTTGTCTATAACATTGAAACCCAACTTTACACTACTCCTGTCTCCCATCTGCTATAATGTGTTTATTACCAATTACATAAATACTGCGGCAGATTTTTAATGGAATATTTACATAGGCGTACAGAGGCCCATTATCAGCAACCATCAGTCCTGTGTTCCAATGGCATGTTGTGTTTGCTAATCCAAGTTTATCATTTTAAAAGGCTAATTGATCATTAAAAAACCCTTTTGCAATTATGTTAGCACAGCAGAAAACTGTTGTGCAGATTAAAGAAGCAATAAAACTGGCCTTCTTTAGACTAATTGAGTATCTAGATCATTAGCAATTGTGGGTTAAATTACAGGGTAAAAATGACCAGAAACAAAAAACTTTCTTCTGAAACTCGTCAGTCTATTCTTGTTCTGAGAAATGAAGGCTATTCCATGCAAGAAATTGCCAAGAAACTGAGGATCTCGTAAAACACTGCGTACTACTCCCTTCAAAGAACAGCGCAAATTGGCTCCAACCATAAAAGAAAGAGGAGTGGGGGCCCCCAGTGCACAGTTGAACAAGAGGACAAATACAGTGTCTAGTTTGAGAAACAGATGCCTCACAGGCCCTCAACTGGCAGATTCATGAAATAGTACCTGCAAAACACCAGTCACAATGTCAAAAATGAAGAGGCGACTCTGGGATGCTGGCTTACTAGGCAGAGTTGGAAAGAAAGAGCCATATCTCAGACTGGCTAATAAAATGAACAGATAATGATGGGTGAAAGAACAGAGACAGAATCTAAGTTTGAGGTATTCGGAGCACAAAGAAGTTAATTTGTGAGACGCAGAGAAATGAAAGGATCTGGAGGAGTACATGACGCCATCTGTCAAGCATGGCAAAGGCAATGTGATGGTCTGTTTGTGGTGGTAAAGTGGGAGATTTGTACAGGGTAAAAGGGATCTTGAAGGTAGGCTATCGCTCCATATTGCAAAGCCATGCCATACCCTGTGGACGGAGCTTGACTGGAGCCAATCACCTTCTACAACAGGTGACACAAAGCACAGCTCCAAACTATGCAAGAACTATTTAAGGAAGAAGCAGTCCATCAATCAATCAATCAACCAACCAACCAACCAATCAATCAATCAATCAATCAAATTTATTTAAAAAGCCCTTAATACATCAGCAGTTGTCACAAAGTGCTTTTACAAAATACCCAGCCTGAAACCCCAAGGAGCAAGCAACAACAGTGTTGAAGCACAGTCAGCTGGTATTCTGTCTATAATGGAGTGGCCAGCACAGTCACCAGATCTCAACCCTATTGAGCTGTTGTGGGAGCAGCTTGACTGTATGGTATGTAAATACCCATCAAGTAAATCCAACTTGTGGAAGGTGCATCAAGAAGCATGGGAGAAATCTCCTCAGATTACTTTAACAAATTGACATCTAGAATGCCAAAGGCTGTAATTGCTGCAAATAGAGGATTCTTTGACAAAAGCAAAGTTTGAAGGACCCAATTATTATTTTCATTAAAAATCATTATTTCTAACTTTGTCAGTGACAATATTTCTTATTAATTTTGCTGTATTTCCTATTCAAACTTTTGAACGGTAGTGTATGTAGATTAAAATGGGGCTGTATGGAGAATTTATTCTCCATGCAGAAGCTATATGAAGTGCATCCACAGTTTATATTCAAAGCAACTCTCCACAGTACAGTAAGGCAAAGTTAGTTTAACAGTGGACGTTCAATGGATTAACGTTTTCTCTGTGTATGGAACTTGAGAAACCAAATATTCACCACATGGTACAACTAGCAATCAAGACACAAGCAGGATTACGTTATGTTATATTACGTTAGATGACATTACCTTTGAAACATAATTGGAAAAACAATTTTGGAAACAAATTTGGAAAAACATATTGTGTGTTACATTACGCCATTGTTCGTCGATGGGCTTGAGGAGGATATTATCATGTTTTGTACTGGTGCAGATGGGGGTTACGGTAGGAAAGCAATGTGATAAAGAGGTTATACCCACGGGACTGAGATCATTATGGCTTGTCCATTCTGAAGGTATCGTTAGGAAAGTATCGACAGGCAAAAGTATGCTCAGTGACCACCCCCTGATTAACAAAGGATTGATCATTTGTTTGTTTACCAGATGTGCCTGATTTCACACAGCAAGAGACCTGCATGAGTCCCGAGACATTTTATGAAAAAATAGCAGCAATGGTTGTAAAGGAAGTACTGTATAGTCCTTCTGAAGGCCTGAGCATCCAGAGGTCAGGGGTAGATGGATAGAGAACATCTGAGCTGAGATGGTGTGAATGTAATCCTCTTATTGCACTTTGGCGGTGAAGATGTGACACTTCTGAATCTTAGATCTTATAGTGAAGATTACACAGGATGAAGGGTTTTTGTGCAGTGTTACACGGATGTGAAAAGCAATCTCTATTGTGGCTTCTGGTCATGATATTGAAGTTACAGTTCATGCAGTGATAACTTGATGCTTGCATTGGTGAGAAGTAATTTTGCAGTTTAGATGAGTAAGCTAGGAAAACTCCAGAGAGGGAAGAAACTTTTAGGAGGTACACTTGAAGGATGGCAATTATTGATGGCAAATATTGCAAATTCTAATAGATGCTCATATTTATATTTTCTATTTTTCACTGAGTGAAGTAGTACAAAATCTATCAACACGCCAAATCTAAGCAGCCGGACCAAAAAACACTTAAGTTGTCCAGAAACTAAATGTGGAATCTTACATTCCCTCACCCCAATAACATAGTTGCCAATGTGGATTTGCCAACAAGCCACAGGATTTGAGTAATCCCATCCATTTTTTAATAGACTTCTTTTTCATCACAACAGTGATAGCTAGCTATTGTTAATACACCGCACTAAGGTTGGAGACGAATGCTTGTCTAAGTATGAGCCAGCTAGCTGTGATTATAATGGCAACCATGGCAACATCACGTTGTGACACCGCTGAGTAGTGCACTAATTCTCCGGCAATGTAACGTCTTACCTGTGTCAACGCTTACTTATTTACATAAACCACTCCCCCTTAGGCACCCTGGGTTATCGGGATTACAGACCGGGGATCGGCCATTTTGTTAAGGGAATTTGTTCTAGCAACATTTGAGCAACTGCAGAAGTGATGTTTTAACCAACACAAAGTTTTTTTGCCGTGGTGACGTTTACCAACGGAGTGGCAAGACAAAATGTTTCCCTTCCATGTTGTCCAGTGAAATACGAGAAAATGTTCACTTTAGTGTTTGGAATGTGGGTGTGGCGCTGCTATCTATAAAGCTCAGGCTTAGTTCCATATTTATTGTATATTATGTAAAATATCTATTACAGTGTAAATATTCAGTCATGTATTACGCACCATTGTCATTGATGTCGTGTAAAACGAATTAAGTTTGATCGAAACTGAACAAGCAGGAAAAGTGTGACGTGTGGGCACATCAATCGACTTTAGGTGGACATCCGATCTAAAGCCAACTGACTTCAGCAGAGAGGTTGAGAGACGACAATGATTTAGTGAGTGAGGCCTGATGGGAGCACAAAAAGTGACAAATAGAAGCAATAAAAGGAACTGGATGTGGTGAGTATATATACAGCCATTGATTGGCAATGGGCAGGGTGGTACATTTGTTGATTAGCAAGAGGAGAGGGGTTTAACTGTTTCAGGGGTGGTTTTTCCTACAAAACCTTAGTTAAGATACACATAAAACCAAATAAACCCTGGTTAAGATACACGTAAAACCAAAAACCAAGGTGGGCATGGGACAACAACATCCCATTCACTCAACAATGTTTTGGGCTGTATTGCTGGGTGGCAAGGACAGCTTGAAACCTGTTGGAAGTATGCCACAATGTGAGGTTGGTGGAAGTATCATGTTATCGGCTGTGACGGTTTGGCTTCCTGTCACTATACCAGGGTGCAGGTGGCAATAAATGATCAGACCAGAGACGAGTTCAGGGGATTTGTTCTCAGTGTATTTTCAGTATTTTGTCATCTTTTTTCACTCAGTTACAAACATCTTTATGCACTTTAACTGCCGGTTAAAGAAAATAAATGAACAGAAATTCAAATAACAAAGGCTCCTCTGGAGTTTTCCTGTACTCAAAGGATAAATCGAAGAAAACCCGACCCAGCTCTTCTGTCCCCGCACCTCCCTCCTGTATCAGCTTGTCACCCAAAAAAGTCTGGCGACCACCGACAACCACACCTAAAGAGAGGGCACAAGGTGATTAGTGGGTACAGCTGTGAACGGGTTGGAGGTGCTACGAGTACCTGTCTTCTGGGGGGGGGAAGCTAAAAGCCAGGAAGTCAGCCGAAGCTTTCTATTGGCACGATGTACTGACAAAAAAGATGGTTTGAATCTCAGCAGGAAACCTTTGGAGCTTAAGTCCTGAGAGCCAGGAATCAAAGAGGCCACTTATTGCCATTGGGTACTAAGCAGTGGAGTTGGGGAGGAGCAGGAGCCATTGGTCTCTGGTCTCAGTAGTCCCCGATAACGCCTGGCCAGTCCCCCCTGGACCGATGTGAGCCCTCTAAAGATGCCCCCAGTGCTTACGAGGCATCTGAGGATTTTTACACAGAGGAGTGCCGTTCATCCACCGAGGATTACAGCTCTTCTCCTCAGGTCTGCTCAGAATTGTCCCCGGGAGAGGAAAGATTACGTGCGTGTGGAAATCATATGGAATTACGGCTCAGACTCGGTGGACCAATGCGATGCGAGAGAGGGGATAAGAAGCCTGATGAGTGACGAATGATTTACTTTTGAGGTGCGCTGGCTTTTCTTGACTGTTCCATTGTAAGTACTTCCTGTTTGTAGGCTGCTGGTGGTTCTAGGCTGCTGGTGGTTCTGAATAGCACTGTATTCCCTATAGGATACACTATATTTAACAGAAGCTGTATGGAACAAAGATGTGCAGCATAAAGGAACTAGGATCTTATTTGGTACATAGCCAAAAACATCTCTAGTCTGAGGTGACCTTTGAGTGTAGACAAAACACTAAGTTGTCGTCACATCGATTCACAAATTTTGCAGTTGCTGGATTTTGGTGGCCTCTTTATTTGGCAAACTAATAAGAAACATGAAGCTTTGACAGATCCACCAGTTCACAGTGTCATGAGAAAAACTGCATTTTTACTTTGTTGACTGTCCTACTACCAACAAAAAATATATCACTCAATTAAGAAATTTCTTTGCAAGTTAATAGAGTAAAATGTTTGAAGCCCAGTAATCATATACAGTACATATATTGGGTTTACAAGAGTAGACAAGAAGAAAAGAGATGAAATTAACCAAAATAGCTTTCAGCTGACTACAGTGAGATGCATCCATGTACATCTATGTACATCCATGCATCCATGTCTTGATAAATAAAAGGCATCAGCCTGCTTCAAACATACAGTAGAAAGTCATGCCACTGATGTGTTCAGCAAAACAATGTGATATGACAGAATAACCTACACCTCTGTGAAAGTTGACCCATTTCATCAATGATGCAGTGCCAACCTAGTATTCTACTATAGCACTATATTTCCAATAGGCCTACATAAGAGTTCAATTCCCAACCGCATAAAGCAGCAGATTATAAAGAGAACAATAGACTTAAAGTGATTGTGCCAAGTTTTTCTGTCTCAATTGTTTGGGCCTACTGCAACAAATAGGAGGGATTAAATCACGATTGTTCAGAGACTGCTGAAACGCTTGACTTCTGTTGCATTTAACAGGAGCTGATGTCTCATTTGCATGTGGAAGTGAAAAATTGGCTCCTGACGTTTAGTGACAGATTAATATAAAAGTCAAAATTAAGCAGTTATGTTTAGCGTTTGGTCGCATACCCGTCGCATGCAATCACTGCCTGAATATATATATATAAGTATATTTTTATATATATATTTTTCATTTAATACCTGCCAGCCCTGCAACCATATTAGTTGTTATACTTTTCGGCAAATTGATGTCCAAATTATTGAAATCCAGAGACTGATTTGGCAAGTGAAAATCTTTCTACTTTTTCTCCCTGAGAAACTCCCTAGTTGCTATGGCAGTATGTTTGGGGTCATTGATTTGCTGCATGACGAAGCACCATCCAATGACTTCAGAGGCATTTGCTTGCACTTGCAGATAAGATGTTTATTTTCACCTCAGAATAAACTGCTACCATCAGCAGTGAGCCAGATCCAGTGGCAGCCATACACGACCAAACCATAAAACCCCCTCCCCCACGGTTCACAGAGGTGGTGTGCTGAGGATCTTGGGAAATAATTTTCTTTTTCTTACGTTTACTCCTGTCATCTCTCTTGTACATGTTCAGCTTTGTCTCATCTGTCCACAAGACACTTATTCCTGAAAGCTCTTTCTGGTAATTTTGTCTAGAATTTAGATTAGACATTCAAAGTTATCTTATGCCTGTAAAAATTATGTGTGAAATACGCCTGATTAACCAGAAACACCTGCCAGGGCCTCCAGAAAAGCAGAGGATATATACATTATCCTAATGATAATGTATACAGTTAGGTCCGGAAATAATAGGACACTGACACAAGTTTTGTTATTTTGGCTGTCTACCAAAATATATTAAAGTTAAATAATGTGGGCTGAAAGTGCAATCTCTCAGCTTTAATTTGAGGGTATTCACATCCAAATTGGAGGAAGGGTTTAGGAATTATAGCTCTTTAATACAGCTCCGGAAAAAATTAAGAGACCACTGCACCTTTTTCTTTCCGTTCCAAAAAATTTGAAAAGGAAAGTTTTGAGCGAGGAACAGAAGCGTTCAATTTGCAGTGGTCTCTTAATTTTAACCCTTCTGACTCTAAAGCTGTTTCATGGACAGGTTTGGGCTATTCCTTCATTATTTCTTCATCAATTAAGCAGGCAAAAGGTCTGGAGTTGATTCCAGGTGTGGCATTCACATTTGGAAGCTGTTGCAGTGAACCTACAACATGTGGTCAAAGGAGCTCTCAATGCAAGTGAAACAGGCCATCCTTAGTTTTTAAATCAACAGTTTGGTACATTCTAAGAAAAAAACAAAAATGCCTGTATGTCCACGAAAGACAACAGTGGTGGATGATCGTAGGATCCTTTCCATGGTAAAGAAAAACCTCTTCACAACATCCAGCCAAATGAAGAACACTCTCCAGGGGTAGGCACATCATTATCCAAGTCTACCATAAAGAGAAGACTTCACGAGAGCAAATACAGAGGGTTCACCACAAGGTGCAAACCATTCATAAGCCTCAAGAATAGAAAGGTTAGATTAGCCAAAAAACATCTAAAAAAGCCAGCCCAGTTCTGGAACAGCATTCTTTGGACAGATGAAACTAAGATCAAACTGTACCAGAATGATGGGAAGAAAAAAGTATGGAGAAGGCTTGGAACGGATCATGATCCGAAGCATACCACATCATCTGTAAAACACGTTGGAGGCAGTGTGATGGCATGGCCATGCATGGCTTCCAATGGCACTGGGTCACTAGTGTTTATTGATGATGTGACAGAAGACAGAAAGAAGCAGCCAGATTAATTCTGAAGTGTATAGGGATATACTGTCTGCTCAGATTTACTGTCTGCTCAGATTGCTGAATTGCAATTCAATTGCCAAATTCAATTGCAATTCAGCAATTGAATTTGGCAATTACTGAATTGCCAAATTCAGCAAAGTTGATTGGACGGCGCTTCACTTTACAGATGGACAATGACCCAAAACATACTGTGAAATAACCCAGGAGTTTTTTAAGACAAAGTAATGGAATATTCTGCAATAGTCGAGTCAATCATCTGATCTAAACCCGATCGAGCATGCATTTCACTTGCTGAAGAAAAACTTCAGGCAGAAAGACCCACGAACAAACAACAACTGAAGGCAGCCACAGTAAATGCCTGGCAAAGCATCACAAAGTAGGAAACCCAACATTTCGTGATGTCCATGCGTTCCAGACTTGAAGCAGTCATTGCCTGCAAAGGATTCTCGACAAAGTTCTCGACAAAATTTTATTTATGACTGTGTTTGTCCAATTACATTTGAGCCCCTGAAATGGGGACTGTGTATGAAAATGGTTGCAATTCATAAACGTTTCATACAAAATTTTTGTTCAACCCCTTCAATTAAATCTGAAAGTCTACACTTCAATTGTATCTTGGTTGTTTCATGTCAAATCCATTGTGGTGGCGTACAGAGCCAAAATTATGAAAATTGTGTCAGAGTCCAAATATTTCCGGACCTAACTGTATGTTTGATTTCAAATGAAATGTTTTGGGGTGTTGAGCCAAAACAAAAACATAGTCACAGGGGGCACTGGTTCTCCCAAATTATCCTGAAATTACTTTTTAGACAGATAATGGCACATTTGTATAAATACTGTATAGTCTGAACATCTAGCATACACTATTCATACAGTACCATTGTGAAGGCCGGGTCACTGTCCTTTTTGGTCAAATAGCCCGGACACAGACTGGACTGTTTTTGGGTCATTGGCTTGTTGGGTTTCAGCCCCAGACACAGTGCCAGCTCATTCTTCTGGATCTTTCTTTGTGCTTTGAATTCTAAATGAATCCAGACAGTGTCACCAGCAAAGCACCTCCGCACCATCACACCTTCATGGTGGGAACCATGCATCAGTGATCATCCATTCACCCACTCTATGTCTCACAAAGACACTGTGGTTGGAAATAAAATCTCAAATTTTTACCCATCAGACCAAAGGACAAATTACCATTTAATGTCTGATGTCCATTTCTCATGTTTCTTGGCCCAAGCAAGTCTCTTCTTATTACTGATGTCCTTCACCAGGTTTCTAAGCAGCAATTGGACCATGACAGCCTGATTCACAAAGTCTCCTATGAACAGTTGATGTTGATATCTGTCTGTTACTTGAACTCTTTGAAGCATTTATTTGAGCTGCAATATGAAGTGTAGTTAACTGCCGATATTTGAGGGTGATAAATATACTTATTTTCTGCTTTTCATCATAGCGATTGTTTTTGAGACTGAACTTGAAGAAATATTAGAAAGTTGTCCGGATTGACTGACCTTAAACTAGTGGACTGTCATTTCTCTTTGCTAATTTGAGCTGTTCTTGTCATAAGACTACTAAAGTAAAGACATAATGATGGTCTTCTGTATATCAACACTACCTTGTCACAACCCAAATAATTGGATCAAATGCATTAAGAAGGAAAGAAATTTCACAAATAATCAAATAATCTCACAAATAAAATTTCACAAATAAAAGAAATAATCTACAATATGAAATGTATTTTGATTAATTATTTAGTCGTCACATGATTTCATTTGTGTTATTTTATATTTTTGATGTCTTCACTATTATTCTACAATGTGGAAAATACAACCCCATTTCCAAAAAAGTTGGGACGCTGTGTAAAATGTAAAGAAAAACAGATTGCAATGATGTGCAAATTATTTAAACCCTATATTCAATAGAAAATAGCAAGCAAGCAAGTTCATTTATATAGCACAATTCATACATAGAAGCAATTAAATGTACTTTACAGTGAAAATAAAAATAAAAAATGCAATGGAATTAAAACAGTCAGATTGATACAATTCTCTAGCTCAGCTGTCTCCAGGGGGACTGCATGAACTTCAACACCCCGGTATCTCAATCCTCGCATTCCAGCGCTAAGATGAACCCGTCAGTCCCTATGTGAGATAATCATTGCATCAATGTCTTACTTGGCTCTCTCCAGGGGGACATTTATGCCATGTCTGTACATGCATTTTATATTCATCCTCACTGAATTACAGTTACCATAACTGTTTACTGTACCACCCCGGTATCCAAGCACTGCGCTCCAGTGCTTGGATAAACGCGTCAATCCTTTTGTGAGAAAATACTCTACATCGATGACTAAACAGCAGCACAAGAACTTGCATTATCCGTCATCCGCAGATTGTTACATTTACACAGAGGTTATTCCTCTGATAGCACCAGAACATGCATTACGATTGGTAAAAGATAGCAAAATATAAATTTAATAACAAAATAAATAAAAAAGAGAAATATAAAATACATAATAAAATAACAGCATAATAATAAAACATAGAATAAGCAAATAGAAATAGAATAAAACATGATAAAAATATAGGAAGCTATAAGAGCTGTAAGACTAAACAGTGCAGTTAAGTTTAAGCGATAAAAACATAGGAAGCTATAAGGCTAAACAGTGTGGTTAAGTTTAAGTGCTCAGTCATAGGTACGTGAAAAGAGAAGTGTTTTTAACCTGGATTTAAAAATGTATATGTTTGGGGCACGTCTAAGATCTTCTGGTAGTTTATTCTAGTTGTGTACAGCATAACTGCTAAACGCAGCTTCTCCATGTTTAGTTTGGACTCTGGGCTCTACTAGCTGACCTGTGTTCATGGATCTAAGAGCCCTGCTCGGTTTATATTCTTCAAACATATCATATAGTATAGTACAAAGACAACATATCAGATGTTGTAATGCTAAAACAAAAACCTGGTGGAACATCTCACAACTAATTAGGTCAATTGGCAACAGGTCAGTTACATAATTGGGTATGAAAAGAGCATCCCAGAGAGGATGAGTCTTTCAGAAGTAAAGATGGGGAGGGGTTCAACACTCTACGAAAGACTGCGTGGCAAATAGTGCCAAAATTCAAGAATAACAAATCACAACGTAAAATTGCAAAGAGTTAGGGGTTCTCATCATCTACAGTGCAGAATATCATTAAAAGATTCAGAGAATCTGGAACAATCTCCGCATGCAAGAGACAAGGACGAAAACCTAATATTGGATGGCCGTGACCTTCGGAAGTAAAGATGGGGAGGGTTTCACCACTCTGTGAAAGATTGCGGAGGCAAATAGTGCAACAATTTAAGAATAACGTTTCTCAATGTAAAATTACAAAGGGTCTGGGGATCTCATCATCTATGGTACATAATATCAATAAAAGATTCAGAGAATCCAGGGGAAATCTCTGTATGCATGGGACAAGGCCGAAAACCAATATTAGATGACTGTGATCTTTGGGCCCTCAGACGGCACTGCATGAAAACCAGACACGATTCTATAGTGGACATCACTGCATGGGCTCAGGAACACTTCCGGAAACCACTGTCTGTGAACACAGTACGTCGCTGCATGGGCTCAGGAACACTTCTGAAAACCATTGTCTGTAAACAAAGTACATAGTACTAAATGCAAGTTAAAAATCTACCATGCAAAGAAAAAACCGCATATAAATAAGATCCAAAAACACTGCCGCCTTCTCTGGGCCCAAGCTCATTTAAGATGGTCTGAGGCAGTCTGAGGCAGTCTGAGGCAGTGGAAAACTGTCCTGTGGTCTGACAAATCAAAATGTGAAATTATTTTTGGGAGTCATGAAAGTCATGTCCTCCGGGCTAAAGAGGAGAGGGACCATCCAGCCTGTTATCAGCGCACAGTTCAAAAGCCATCTTCCGTGATGGTATGGGGGTGCATTAGTGCACATGGCATGGGTGGCTTGCACATCTGTGAAGGCACCATTAATGCTGAAAAATATATACAGGTTTTGGAGCAACGTACACTGCCTTCTAGACAACGGCATTTCAGGGAAGGCCTTGCTTTTTTTAGCAAGTCAATGCCAAATCACGGCTCCGTAGAAAAAGAGTCTGAGCGCTAAACTGGCCTGCCTGCAGTCCAGACCTGTCACCCGTTGAAAACATTTGGCACATTATGAAACGAAACACATGACAAAGGAGACCCTGAACTGTCGAGCAGATTAAATCCTATATCAAGCAAGAATGGGAATACATTTCACTTTCAAAACTACAGCAATTGGTTTCCTCAGATCCCAAACACTTACAGAGTATTGTTAAGAGAAGAGGTGATGCAACACAGTGGTAAACATGCCCCTGTCCCAACTTTTTTGAAACATGTTACTGGCATCAAATTCAAAATGTTTTTTTCCAAAAACAATAATATTTGTGTGTTTGATATTCTGTCTTTGTACTATTTTCAATTAAATATAGGGATAAATGATTTGCACATCTTGGCATTCTGTTCTTATTTGCATTTGGAAACAGGGTTGTAGTATAATAGTAGAAATAAAGAAATACCCTTGAATGAGTTCCAAACTTTTGATTTGTGCTCTATGTATGTACATATTTCATACATTTTTAATCTGTAAAAAAAACGAGTGAATTGCCAAGAATGTTACTATGTTCAAGACATAAGAGACAGTATATTGAGTATATTTAAAATTAGGTATCTCTGCTGCCACAGCAACTTAAACGGTGTGGGTATGTATTCCATCTGAAGTAAAAGCAAAGAGGACAGCAGAACTTTGATCTAAATTAAATTGCTCTCAAAGAAACATTAGGGTTTCTGTGTGGCGTTCTGACGTAGGTAATGTATCACTTGTCCAGGGCCAGGAAATCTTGAGCTTCTTTATATTAAAACATTTTATGAATACATCATTCAAAGATTTCCCTAAATTCCAAGCACAGCAAATTCGTACTGTACAAATGTAATGTACTGTGATTAATCACCTGCGGTCATCAAAAACGTTCTGAGAAAATGTATCAACACATTTCTGACATAAATTCTATCTGAAAGGTTTTCCTGGAAAGTTGAGTGAACATGTTTACCATGGGTTTATTCACTAGGAAACAAAAATAAACAAACAGAAGCAAACTGGAGTGAACTTCGGAAAGACCTACAGTATATACCTCAGTATTTCCGTTTTGATTAAACCATTGCCCCATTGTTTCACCACCAACCTCCTCTGTCAATGAGACAGACAGCGGGAGATAAACACCACACTGAAGTGTTCTTTTGTATCACAGGCAGTGGCAAAATCAAGGTTGAACAGTGACTTAGACTTTTCATATTTTCATAGTGACTAGAAACCCTTCATATTGAGTGTTTAAAGTAGCAAATTATAGTAGAGATTAATCTTGAATAAAATCAATCCATTACGCTGAACAAAATTATAAATGCAACACTTTTGTTTTTGCCCCCATTTATCATGAGCTGAACTCAAAGATCTAAGACTTTCTCTATGTACACAAAAGGCCTTTTTCTCTCAAATATTGTTCACAAATCTGTCTAAATCTGTGTTAGTGAGCACTTCTCCTTTGCCGAGATAATCCATCCACCTCACAGGTGTGGCATATCAAGATGCTGATCAGACAGCATGATTATTGCACAGGTGTGCCTTAGGCTGGCCACAATAAAAGGCCACTCTAAAATGTGCAGTTCCATCACACGGCACAATGCCACAGATGTTGCAAGTTTTGAGGGAGCGTGCAATTGGCATGCTGACTGCAGGAATGTCCACCCGAGCTGTTGCCCGTGAATTGAATGTTCATTTCTCTACCATAAGCCGTCTCCAAAGGCGTTTCAGAGAATTTGGCAGTACATCCAACCGGCCTCACAACCGCAGACCATGTGTAACCACACCAGCCCAGGACCTCCACATCCAGCATCTTCACCTCCAAGATCGTCTGAGACCAGCCACCCAGACAGCTGCTGCACCAATCGGTTTGCATAACCAAAGAATTTCTGCACAAACTGTCAGAAACCGTCTCAGGGAAGCTCATCTGCATGCTCGTCGTCCTCATCGGGGTCTGCAGTTCGTCGTCGTAATCGACTTGAATGGGCAAATGGTGTCTGGCACTTTGGAGAGGTGTTCTCTTCACGGATGAATCCCGGTTTTCACTGTACAGGGAAGATGGCAGACAGCGTGTATGGCGTCGTGTGGGTGAGCGGTTTGCTGATGTCAACGTTGTGGATCGAGTGGCCCATGGTGGCGGTGGGGTTATGGTATGGGCAGGTGTGTGTTATGGACAACGAACACAGGTGCATTTTATTGATGGCATTTTGAATGCACAGAGATACCGTGACGAGATCCTGAGGCCCATTGTTGTGCCATTCATCCACGACCATCACCTCATGTTGCAGCATGATAATGCGCGGCGCCATGTTGCAAGGATCTGTACACAATTCCTGGAAGCTGAAAACATCCCAGTTCTTGCATGGCCAGCATACTCACCGGACATGTCACCCATTGAGCATGTTTGGGATGCTCTGGATCGACGTATACGACAGCGTGTTCCAGGTCCTGCCAATATCCAGCAACTTCGCACAGGCTTTGAAGAGGAGTGGACCAACATTCCACAGGCCA
The DNA here is from genome assembly GCA_016801175.1 of Esox masquinongy. Classification (NCBI taxonomy): domain Eukaryota; kingdom Metazoa; phylum Chordata; class Actinopteri; order Esociformes; family Esocidae; genus Esox; species Esox masquinongy. The sequence goes on from JACXGI010001554.1 coordinate 77,423, forward strand.
CAATCAACAACCTGATCAACTCTATGCGAACTAGATGTGTTGCACTGCGTGAGGCAAATGGTGGTCACATCAGATACTGACTGGTTTTCAGACCCCCCCGGGGGATTTGGAGTGCTTTTGCAAAGAAGAGTGGGCAAATATTGCCACGTCAAGATGTTCCATGCTAATAGACTCCTACCCAAAAAGACTGAGTGCTGTAATAAAATCAAAAGGTGCTTCAAAAAAGTATTAGTCTAAGGGTGTGCACATTTATGCCACCAGGTTATTGTGAGTTTTTTATTTTAAATTTTTCCCCCTCAAAAATTTCAGTTTGTTTTTCAATTGAATTGTTCACGTTATAGGTCACAGTAAAGGTGGAAAAATTTCTGACATGATTTATCTTTGTCTTGTTCTTTTACATCACAAGAACCTGGCATTTTAACAGGGGTGTGTAGACTTTTTATATCCACTGTATCTACAAATTGGGTGTGGAAATGTTTTGGTCATATCCATGTGGAGGAGAGAAATAAAAACCAGTGGCTGTCAGGTAGCATGCGAACATCAGCTAGCTATAGTTAATTTTGCAACATTTCCGTTAGCATGGCCGTATCAGTTCGCTCGCTATTTACAACATTACCCAAACTGCAGTCGCACATCTGCAGTAGAAAGATAAATAACGTGACCTATTAGTATTGAACTATTCAGTGGTTTGGATCAAACATGTATTGGAGCATTTGATAAGTTCTTTTTTGGATGCTGCTGTCCACTTGGTCTCTTTAGGACCCATTTGCCAAATGGTCAAAAATGAGTAAACATACTATGCAAAACTATGTAGCATGTGTGGCGCACACCCACCTGCACCCCACAAAAAAGTATCGGACCAACGCCCCCAACAGAAACAGCTGGTATCTTCCGGGGGCATCCAGCTGGGCCAGCCCCGCCTCTGCATGCCTGCCTCCTGTGGAGACCTCATCGGGGGAGGTATATAAGGGCTCCCAGGTAGCAGCTCAGTGTGGAGGAAAGCAGAAGAAATGTGGAAACAGGCAAGGCTGCACCACGGAGGAGGAAGACGGCCAGGAGAGATGGTGGGTGCCGGGTCCGCAAAAATGAGGAGTGCCAGGATCCATTCCTCCCAAACCACCACTGGGAGGCTGCCTCCTCATAAAAGGGGTTTGTCCTTTAAGTTTGATTGCTCCCTCACCTCCTCCCCTCTCCCTTCTGCCCCCCAGGGTCCTGAACACATCATTTTTTCTCTGTGTATGTCCCGTGACACATTTTACGTTAGTGGTCAAAGCTACTATAAAATTATATGATAGTTAAAATTTGCTTCAATATTTTCTAGGTTCAAACCTAAAAAAGTTTGTTCCCCCTCATTTCAGTATACTCAAATACACAGCAAAAAAAGAGTGACTACCAGAAACTCTTCAGACCAGGGACGTCAGTAGAGATTCATGGATGGGGGCTAACACATTAGGGGGGTCTGGGCATACTCCCCCAGGATTTTTCCTCCAAATCATCTTTTCATCATGTGTTTTTACAGTTACAACGGGTGTAAAATCTATCAAAATAAGTTAGTTTTTGGTCAAGGTTGGCTAAAAGTATACCTAGTATACCTACATAGTTTGTGTCAGACACTGATCTAATATGACTTACTTAAATTCTATCCAAAAAAATAAATTAAGTCCACACTGTCCCCATCCATCCAACACCAACAAAAGGCATACAAATGGCTGTACTATGTGGCCAAAATGCTTTTTGGATTATATTTTGAGAGACTGACAGAGGGACTTCTTTGGGAATCACAAGAGTACACTTTTGTTCTGTTAATAAATGTTATGTTGCCCACATTGTATTTTAGCAAAAATATATTTGGCTAGGGTAAAAGTTGCATTTGGACACAATACAGAATTTATCTGACTATCAGCCAAGCCTGTGGTCTTGTGGGAACACTCCCGACATTGATGCATATAATTAACGTTTCAACCGATTCAATTCCTCCCTCTGACTTTATCATTTTTATCTCTCAGAAATGCTATCCACTCATACTTTTATAGCCGTTTTATATAACTACACTGCTCAAAAATATTAAGAGAACATGTAATCATCACAGTATAACACCAAGTCAATTAAACTTCAGGGGTAAAACAAAATCACAGAGAAAACGTATTGACTGATATATTGATTTATAGAGGGGGGGCTAATTATTATTTTATTAAAATAGGCAAAGATTATTAGCACATCATCTCCAATGGGAAAAACACATCAATGCTTCATGATTTATTGACATCAAAAATGTAATTGGTCGAGCTCCATGACATCATCTTTCAGATGAAAAACGTGAATTACATTGTTCAGTCGGACAATGAGTGTCCTGTCAAAATTGTGTTGAAATATAAACACATATACTGTACATATACACATATATATCTGCAATCATTTTTACATGTAGGTTCAAAATATGTAAAATATGTGGCAAATATGTAAAATAAGTTGGCAACTACTAATACATGAGTGGCACTTTTTTAGGTTTTTCACTCATTAAGTTTAACAGTAGGCTATGTCAACAATGTATATAAATGTAAATACATAAGAATATACTTGTACCTGCAGTCATTTTAATTGCCCTAGTTGAAACTATTTGGAATGAGTCAAGTTGGCTGCCATGGTAACTGGCCTTTGATAAAGGAGTTTGCCTTGGGAGTGTAAAGAAAATACGTCAAGAATGTATTTCAATATCATCATATAAAGTGGTCACTTCCGTTGCACTCAAAAGCACCACACTACACTTAAACCTTCAAAACATAATTACATTTTTAACCCCTCCCCAGTAAATAGCAGGTAAAATCAACAGAACCACTTTTGGTGTTAATCACAGACCAGCTTCATAATAGCAGTAAATTAACCCAGGTGGGGTCTTGAGGCTTGGGAATGATAAAAACTCTCCATTGCAAAGTTTTTCTCTGAATGCTCGTGGGATTTAGCCCATTGAAACAGCCCATTGAAATAGTCCTTCCGTCATAAAATGGCTGCACGGAGAAATCCTTAAACGACTTTAAAATCAGGGGCTCCTCATGAATCACTGCGTCAAACTCACTGTACATCTCCGACGTGCCGGCAACAGGCAGCGAGCATCATGGGCCATGGGGCAATTGGCACTCGCTCAGCTGCAGGTGGATATGTCTTATCAATACTAATTGTATCTGCTTGACGGAGATAATTTCGCTGTAGCCCAATTTGTCCGTGTCGCTACAGTGAGAAAAACAAAATGAAGGACAGCGGGAAGTGGAGCAATGTTGGCGGGCAGAGAGTACACAGAGTATTCGGGACGTGGAGCAATGTTGGCGGGCAGAGAGTACACAGAGAGCTGAATACTCAGAGCCTCCAAGTTTAAAGCCACACTTGAGAAGCTGAATGCTCACCAAGAGGTTGGTTCAAAGGCTTGTCAGTAAATGCTCTTTGTTAGATGAGGCGGACAGCCGAGTTGTTTTAGTGATGGCAGGTCACCAAAGGGTTGCTGGTTTGATTCCCTTAGTCAGTATGGTGGAAAATATCTTGAGCAACTCTTGAGCAAGGCACTTAACCATAATTGCTTGTGTAAGTTGTTTTGAATTAGAGCATCAGCTAAATGACTGATATATAATTATGACAAAGTTTATGCAGGAAAAAAAAAGAATGTTTCATATAATACTTGATCAGTTTGGGGAAATCATTTTCAGCTCATTTAATTGAAGATACTTAAAATGTTTTGCAGTGAACGAAGGAAGTCGACAAAGGCAATTTATCTCTGCAAAAGAAATTCCTCCCTAGACATTAAATCTGTGCTTTCGGTCCGACCCAATGGTGATGGATAAACTACTTAAGGGCCATTTGGATAGTGTTTTAATATAATGCTAAGCACATGCGAGCCGTTCTCACCGCCCCTGTCATATGCCCATTGGCTCTGGTTTAGGTATCAAATCAAGTTCAACAAAAACAAATTCTAATTTGACAAACGTTGTGTTGTCCAGCCGACTACACGTACCTTATAACATAACTAAACCCGCATGGAATGATTAAGACAACAATTGCTTCTACTCTTTTATGAATTATACAAAAACTCTTCTTCCCGGCTTGTGTACATTATTAATTCACTGGTAAAATCTCCACGATGTCAAATTCCCGGCTTAACCTACATTTACATTGTAATATGAAACAAAGGAGCTCGCTGCTCATTTCGTGTGTTGACGTCGGTCCCAAATCATATCCTATTTCCTTATAGTGTGCGAGTCGGCACTTATACCATGCGTTTGTAGGGGCCACGTGGAGATAATCTGAAATACTGGGTTTGGAGGCTGATGCCAGGGCTTTGAGAAGTAAGGATAGAGGCAACTTCGGCACGGGTGACTGAACAGGAAATGCCAAAATACAGAGCGGCAGCCTGGTTGTTTTTTGACTCACAGTCTCTGAGGATCACGAGTAACTTCCGCGGTGAACTTCACTCCGGCTCTTAGAAGTTTATAACCTGGCTGGTTGCGTGGGCACACACTCACCGCTCGCACATCCAGGCGTAGACCTAGCTGGATAATACGCCGGGTGGCTGAAAGATGGTCAGAAATAGAGAATCAACTGAAGGACATTAGTTCCTTTGATTTTCAAATGCAGGTCTCAGAAAAACAAATAATAGCTGAAAGTATATATATATATATATATATATATATATATATATATATATATATATATATATATATTCTGCTCATAACATCCAAGATTATAAATGAATGTTTTCTTTGATCCCGGGTACTTGCTGTTTATGCCCTGGCAGTTCTGGGCAAAGTCAGGACAACTTAGCTCTGGAAGGAATGAACATGTTAATTTGTTTACTAAAGATCATGATCTTTTTGTTGAATGAGTTCAACCAATTTTAAACCAATACTCAGTACATACAACCAATAAAAATGTTTACGATGAACCCTGTCACCTTTCAAGAATCCTGAGATCCTTGTGTGCCCAGTTGGGAACTGGGATACCACCTCTGGTAATTTATGCAGGTCAGTTCAATTGACGAAGTGACCGGTTATGTACTGTTTGTTATTTTGAAGATATTTAGAATGGATCTTTATGATAATTAGCTATTTATGCTGTTTGATGAAAACATAAAATGTTCTATGTAAAGGACAAAGCAAAAATGGAATGGCTATTTAGGTTAGGAATATCCCTGGCGACAAAATGCATCTCCAAAGATTTGAGATTTGAAAGTTGTGTCAAGATACATTGTTTCATTAAAAGGTTTTTGTTCTAATTTGTAAATAGTTTTTAATTCTTGAAAAACTGTCTATTTCAGCAAATGCAATTGTCTTACAAACCCATGTGGATGAGACACCACAAGGAGTAAAATCAGTCAATCAATGAATCAATCAACCATCCTACAATCCATCACAAAGTATCCCTCTCACATCCTGCAAAATGTATCGCCAAGGCTATTGGTAAGATTCCCGCATCTGATAAAATATCCGTCCATTTAGCTCCGGCATGTGTTACATTACAAAACCTCATGTTCTCTGAGTGTCTTGGGAGAAATAAAATGAGCCGCTCGCCACTCGGCATGCAGTAAACATCGCGTCCCCAACGTATAGTAAAGCACGTCCGCGCAGCCAATCAGTTCCAGTGAGAGTGATAAGGGCGTGAAAATAAGTGTATAGAATGAGGTACATCCTCAAATGAATTTGGTATTCATTGATAACCCCCCCAGGCTTGTTTCCTTCCACATTCCATGTCGCAATATGAAAATATAAATTAGTTCTGCAATGGAGAGTGAAGATTAACTCCCCCCTGCTTGCCCGCATCACTCAGACTGCTTTAATACACCGTGGCCGGGTCTGTGGTAGCCGGCCTCGATGGGGAGATTAGGGAATCCGTTGGCTCCATTCTGTGCATTCCACTTCAGTGTGTTGGACGTCGGAGCGTTCCCCCGTCTGATTTACAAAGGTTGGGCAAGGTCAACGAAACAAACGCTGCCGGAGATGCCGGGTTGGACCTACGCTGAGCCGTCTGTATAGTAATATGCACGAAACGCAGTCTGGCAATATAAAACGCACGTTCCAGGTTGATTAACATTGCCCATGAGGTGCGTCTTGGCTTACTCGCCATCTGTTTTCAATTAAACGCGACTTAATGGTTTGTTGTGTGTCAGGTGGTACTGTGGGGAAGCTTTAAGAATGGCACCCTATCCTCTATATCATGCGCCGCATTTTCCACTCCGTGAACTTTATAATTAGATACCTGGATCCACTCAGAACGTGATGAAGGAAAAGCACCATGCCCGTGGTCACCATGCCCGTGGTCCAGCGTAGGCACGGTGCGCACTAGAGGATATGAAGTGACTGTGCAGAGAGGTTTTGCTGTGGACAACGTGGGGGGGCCAACAAGCCATGCAGAAGCTCGGGGTAACGTGATCATGGCGAGCGAGCTTCACCCAGAAGTCAACTAGCGTTCTAGCCCATTACCAGTGGTTTGCCAGGAGCAACGGTCTCAGCCAAGAGCAGGCACGCTCTAGTGTCAAGGGACTCTCCAAAGCCGGCATCATCAATGTCAGTTTATTTGTTGTGTTAATTTACCTAATTATTATTATGTTTCATTTTGCGTAGGCTATTAAATGAACCAGTGAACTGTTCATATAATGCCGGGAAGTCCAGACCAAAGATTCAGTCAGTGCTAAACAGTGGATTTCCAAGCTGAGCTTTCAGATGTGTGTGTACTCTGGACAAACTTGACATGCAAGGGCATGGAAAGGGTATTGAAAGGTTGTGTGTTAACCACATGGACTTTGTGTGACTGTCAGTTTCTCTATTTTGAGTATTATATCTGTCCTTCCGATGAATTGCTCGAGAAGTTTAAAGACTCCTTGAGTCGGGGCATGAAAAACTGTCCCCTATTGTTTCTCAATTTGCAAACCAACAACTTTGGTGGTTTATCGATGACGTTGATAAATTATTTCTACTTGCCCAATACTGCTTTAGGCAGTGCTATATCTGGCCAATTATCCTACAGTTTGAAGCTGGTCATTTTTGCCCATATCCAGCTTTTAGGTGTATCTATCTGATAAATTGACGTTTTATATGTTCTGGAAGTCGAAACTATCCGTTAGGGGACTTTTCTCTGTATATATACTATCCATGAAGTATTTCTCCATATAATTCTCACCAGTTCACCAAATATCAAACTGCTTTTTAATGCTGGTAGATATATGCCTTGTACTCGGGTTATTCTATGTTTTAAATTATAGCTTGAGGTTCCAGTATATACAGTGACTGCTAATTAATTCTCCACTGTGATCATGTTTCAGTGGGGCCGGAAATGGATGACATCATTTGGAGAGAGAGCTTCGCAAATCTTTTTTTTTTTTTTTTTTTACCAGTGCCAGCATAGCCTCTGGTGCATTTCAGTGGTCCCGCAATGCATTCCAGCAGACCCTTTTCGAAAAGGTAATGTAACGTCCAATACTTGCTTTCTCTCAGCGGGGGGAACCTTCTGCTGAATAATTGAGAGCCAGATATAAGACCAATAGCACACATTAAATGACACCACACCAGTGCAGGATCGACTCGCTGTGGTTCGAAATGCCCTTATAAATAATTCCTTTTTTTTTGTGGCCATCCTTAATGATTCTTCACACTTTGTTGGGTTTGTGCATTAGAATGTCACTGCAGTACCAGAGATGTTGCTGCACCTGGATGAAGGCACAGGTTAAGTTAAGCATGTAGCCTTGAAGTGAGAAACCTCACTGAGAAACTGTGTCATGTGGTAATGTAGGTTTTTTTGACATTTAATGATAGTGCCACTGTGGTGCTTCATTGCCTGCATTCAACTGTCTTTTTTTTCCTTGTTGTTAAAAGCGTGGTACTTTTTAAAAATGTATTTATTTTTAATATATATTTTTTATATATTTTAATGTATTTCCATTTTTATTGTGTGTTACGAACCCTGTGGCTCTAGCAGTCTAGGGTGGATGGTACAGAGACCCGTAACATAAAACTCATGCAAAGAGGTGTAGTGTACAGGAACAGTGAGAACAAACGACACAGACAACCACAGCTACCATCAAACATAAAACGTTTATTATAAACACTCGATAAAGGGGGTAGGGAAAGGGGGCTGAGCTGGACCCAAGAAATGAAATAATATGGTCAAAACACCCCTAAACTGAACTTGCCTGCCTCAAGAACCGCTCAGCTAACTACTAACCAATACAAAAATACAGTGGGTGGTCAGCTCAGTTCTAACTAGTGTTTTTAGACAAAGTTTTCCTACGGGTTGTGTATGCCCAAGGGCGACTTGCTAAAAACCCATTTTCCCAGGGACACAGGAACAAACAAAAACACAGGTTGAACGAGGACTAAACAGCATACAGCAAACAATTGACTAGACAACACCAAACAAAACACCACAGCAATACATACTCACATGAAACACGACAAAGTGAGATGTATGTGCTAAACTAAGTGGTGTTTGTATGAACAAAGTGTCGGTCTATCAAAAAAGGTATGTATTTCAAGAATGTCTATGTCCATGTGGGGTAAAGCAAAAGAGTCTCTCTGGGAGAACCAACTGACTGGGTTTTAAACCAGGGATGTGTGATGTGATTGGGTAAAGGATAAAAGGAACAGGTGGTGCAATTAGGATGGGTGTCCACCGATTGGTCCACCTCAGCAGTCAGGCGCTGCACTCATGACTGCCAGGTGGGAAACACCAACGAGCACAATCAGGAACATAAGGGACACCTGGGGAAACGGCAGGAGGGGAAAAAACACAAACGCACATACAGGGTACCTGCATGCGTAACATTGTGTGTAAAGCACTTTGTGTAATTGTACTTGAAAAGTGCTATATAAATAAAGCTATTATTATATTATTTACTGTTGGTTCCATGGCACAAGCTTAGATGGAACCATGTATTAAAGATGAAATTGCTATTTGTATTTATTTGGAGGCACAGCAATTTGCCTTTCATGAGTCCAACAAGTTTCACTGAGATACCTAAACTGTTCTCAGCATGGCTAAACGGTGTGCATTAATCAACCTCTTATACACGGTAACAGCTACATAATTAACTTTGATTACCTTTATTTATACAGAAAAATCAACTGAGACCAAGGTCTCTTTTACAGGTGAGCCCTGTGTTACAGCAATAAAAACACATCCAAAATGGAAAAACAACATACATTAAGAAAATCAATCACAGTTGACATAAAAAGATAATGTATATAAAAAATGTAAATTATCTAAAGAATTTTACTTAACATCCCTCTGAATGGCATTCAATGTGTGGGGCAAAATATCAAAAAGCAGTTTTACCCAGTTCTGAATAGGCCTGCAGTGTCTCCAGTACTATCAAGTCTTGACAGTGTGTTTGGTAACTGTTGGTCTTCCAACTAATATTCTCTGTTTGACAGTCAGGAAGTTTTTGCATGACTGCCTTATATAAAAACATCAACCAATATCTGGCCCTTCTAGATAAGTGACCCCCAGCCAACTGAAGCATATAACAGACAGTTTTGAGGGTGAAAATGTGCACCAGTGATTAAACACAAAGCCAAATAATCGACTGCATCCAGAAGCTGAGGCATGTGTATATAGTATATCTCCATAATCTAGCAGCTTCATGAAAGTTGCTTGCCCAACATCTTTTCTATGCAGACATGACAGACATGTTTTAATCCTGTAAACAAAACCAAATATTTAGGGTAGTAATTTTAGAATCATCCAAAGCTAGGCTTGGTGAACTACAAAATAGTAAAAATAACAATGGCAGCTCCCATACCATACATTTTTTTTTTTTTACCGTTCAGAGTAAAAACAAATCTGCACGTGATCCACTCACACTTTATCACCAAACCGTGAAAAGGCAAAGGGGAGCATTGTTTTTTTCCCTGATGGATTACCTGAAATAGACGTCATACAAATCATTAGAGATTGCCTCCGGCAGGTTACATTTCACATCCTCCAGAGACTAACCAGAAAAACACAACACACTGGTGAGTAGTGTTAACGCCTGTGGAAATCATCTGCCGTATCTTTTGCTCTAGATGTGATTACCGTGACACAACCATGGATTCTACACATTCACTTATGCCACTTATGTGTCAAACTTATATTCTGGTGGAAGTATCCCTGTATCCACTGGTCTATCATCCACTGGTCTATCATCCGCTGGTCTGTCATCCGCTGGTCTATCATCCGCTGCTCAATCATCCACTGTTCTAGGATCCCTGTATCCACTGGTCTATCATCCGCTGGTCTGTCATCCGCTGGTCTGTCATCCGCTGCTCAATCATCCACTGTTCTAGGATCCCTGTATCCACTGGTCTGTCAACTAGCCTCTATCCCAAATGTTTAAATGGAGACTTTAACGTCATTACCATCCCTGCAGGAGCCGACCATACCCAGAACCTCCAGACCAATGTAATAGGGACCTCAGGCCAGTCAGTGGGTGGAAGCCTGAAAGTTTGTCAGCGGGGACGTGAATGAGTAGTCCACAACCTGTGTATACTGTATGATGAAGTGAAGGAACAGGCCTTATGCTTAACTGTAAGGGGTGATTAAGGCCTCGAGACATCCTGCAGTGCTTGCCAGCAAGACAGTCAACGAGGTCATGGCCTGTGTCAGTCAGATCCCAAATGTAAATTGGCGCAGGACATTTAGCAGTGTGTATGCTTGACTGTGCGGTCTACAATGGCAACCGGAAAGTGAAAACCTTTTTGCTGAATGTTAAACAGCAAGTTGTAAAATATCTCATCACAGAAAATGCCTGAAACAAAAAAATCTGCAGAAGTATGGAAATTTAACAGACAACATTTCTACCAATGTAGTGGTATTAACTTAAGGTTTTGCTAATGGGTTCAGGCCTTTCCTGTATTACATAACCCCCCAGTTATTACACATACTGTCTCCTGATGCTTACTTGATGGTGACAGTGGGTCTGAGCCAAATCGCACTCTACTAACCACTCTACATAGTGCAGGGCCTGGGTCAAGCGGAGTGCCCTATGTAGGTTTCAGCTGGGATAATGGCAGTGTAAGGCAGACAGAGATCAGGCCAATCTGGTGCTGAGAAAGATCTGCTGAGCCAAGCTGAAGACTACGGATCCCAGAACAGTTCATGACTTTTCAAAAAGGACCTTTCGGTGTGCTTCAGGGGGACTGCCTACCACCCTTCAATTAGGCGAATAAAGCAAATGAATCGTCATTAGCGCAATGGCACACGGAGCGAACGCAGTCTATCGGGGGCTTTAGTTGGTCCGATGCAAAGGGGAAAAACGGGTCATCTTCCAAGAATCAGACTTTTCCAAGGAAAGCAATTATAAACTGGTCAGATTGCAGGGAGGCTACAGCTACCGATTATAACGCTGGCTAAAATTAGCCGCCATCTTCTGTCCTTTACTTCTGCATTACTATTTCATGAGAGGTATGAGGAAAGAATGGCTTTTATTCTCCTGTTTCATCAATTTGGTTTGTTGACGACCTTCAGACAATGGGCCCGCAGGCTTCTAGCCACAGCTGCAGGTCTCCAGAAATAGCTATGAGCCTTTGTGGGCTATGCATCCAGACAAAGGCATGACTCAAAAATATCAAACAAAATATTTTTGTCATTCTGTAACAGACAGAAAAAACAGCTGTTTATCTTATGTCCTTCCAAAATGAAAAACATATTTTACATTAAAATAAACTTGCTAAGACAGAAAACACCACATATTAGTTTAACCATTCATTGGAGAACTTATGCACAGCCCTGTACACGCAGTGTCTTGGAATTAGGTTCTGCTCCGCTAGGGTAACTCATTGCCATCACATGATCATGTATACGATACTACCAACAAAAACTTAACCTTGGTATTATTTATGCAATTCCCATGGTAATGAGCAAGGTACGCAGTACCGACCCCCCCACAAGGAACACAGAACTGAACAGGCGGAGGCAGGGGTGCTGGGTGGGCGTGCCCCCGCATGCTAGTACATGCATCAACAACCGACTGAGTGAGTTACCTCATGTTTATATAGACAGGTTTACAATCTGACATGTGATAGGAGCAATCCTGCATCAGCTGATGCGTTGCTGACCAAATACCTCTCGGGTTTCCGGGCTGAACTGGCTACGCTAATTAACACTAAAGTAGTGAAGTTGCATTTGAAACTTCTGAGGCTTCACAGGTACCTCACATATTTCGTGTATAAACATGCATCTCACTGTATAATCTCGTCGAGACATGTATATGTTACACAATGACTGAGTCAACACTGCTGGGAACAGATTTCACTATACTTCTCAGATCCTCAGATCCAATTCCACAGCTTTTTTAATTGTTGCTTTCTAACCAGGGACCGGTTTAGACCTGAACCCCCCCCCCCCCCCCCCCC
>JACXGI010001555.1:0-34418 GCA_016801175.1 Esox masquinongy
GGCAGGATTCAAACCTACGCTGCAGTAGTACATGTGTACTGGAGGCAGAGGCATGAACTGTGGACCACCTCAAGTCACCAGTGGCTTGCTTTTGTCACTTTGAAGCTATTTTACTGTCACAACGTCACATATATATAAGTTCCAGGCTCTTTGTATATTTTGTGCAGTGACAGGGATAATCTGTGGTCAAGGCCAAGAAAGAAGACACAGCTTTATATGAGTAGATGCTCTCCCAGATCAAAAGCGGTTTCAGCTGGCTTGCATGAAGGCTGCTTTCGGGGGAAAATACTATCGCTGTGTTTTTTCATACCAGCTGAGTTGAATGAGGGCTACATGAAATTATTTATTTTGTATTTTTTTTGTGGGGCTTAAATCCACATTATCCAGTGTCCGCACGGATCACACATTTGCACGGTACATACATGTAGTTTAAGGATGTATTTTCTTTAATTTTTACATTGTGATCATAATGCTGCATTTGTGAAAGCCTGAAGGCAAATCAAAGACATCCATGAACACTGACAGTGGCATGTCCATGACTCCGTGACCCTGAAGTACAGTGACCTCTCCTCCGTCGTTCCTAAACTCATCTGTCACACGCCCCTCAGTCACGACAAGCATTTTAACACACTCCGGCTCCCACAGCCGCAATACAGCCTCAAGTGTTTTCCCTTTTTTATTTTTATTTTTTTATTTACACAGGTTTTTATTTATTTATTTTTTGTTTTCTTCATCCACACATTCGTTGGCCAAAAGGAAATGGGAAAAGTAGGAAGTTGAACCTACAGTAATTCCTGTTAAACTTCAGTCTTCAAACTTGAGTTTTGGGTAGACATCCCTGCAGTCTTTCCAAGCCATAGTCAAATTGCAACCATATGGGATATTGACGCTGGAAGGACTGCAAGGCTTAAGCATTGACAGCTCTCCTGGCCGTGCGCCCTTCTGGAGGACGATGAGGCAAATGAGAAGTGAACGGTGCATGCATTCCTGTGCAGAGGTGCCATTGTACAACCCTCTGTGCCGTATCATTCACACATCCCGCTTGTCTGAGTAGAGAGAAACGTTGTAAACCTAGCCCCCGTCCATTGGAGGAAGTAAGCTTTGAGCGCCGTTGCCACTGCCATTTTGACTTTTACCACAGCAGTTTTGATTTTTGGCCTCGTCTGGTTCTAATAACAACATTTGTGTTTACAGTAAGGCTGGACAAAGCCTGCACCAAGTCTCCAGGGCCATGACCATTTTCCTTCGTTGGACCGCTACATGCAATTATGTCCCCAGTTTATCTCCCACATCTAATCCTGCATTTCCCCCCCCTTCCGTTAAGGGACTACTACAAAGGTTCTCTTTTTTTGAGGGGAGGGGCAAATCATGTGGGTTTACTTTCTCTGAAGCGTAACAGTAAATGACCGCTGACTGCTTTTTTTGGTTCTAGTTTTTGCCATTGTTTTTTAAAAACCATTCGACCTCTGAAATCAAACCACAGTCGCGAGGGGAAAGGTTCAGTCAGAGGTGTCGACGATAACTGTCGTGGAGTGGATTATAGATAATCTAAGTTAGAGGCCAAACACACAGAGATATCACTGTGCACACGAAGCACAGACCTCTCTAGTTTGTGTTCCCTGAGATAACTTAGTCAGATTGACCAGATTTGGTGTCATGCTCTGCTACTGATTACAAAGGAAATACAAACTCGGGCTAGAATCAAGATCTTCCTACGCTATATCGTCAGTCTCTCTGATCTCTCTAGGTGTTCTATATCTACGGTTCAGTGGTATGCTAACTTTTCCTGTCATTGTGCTAATGCTAGTTAGCAATGGCTCCAGAAACGACCTTTCAAATTCCTTTAAAAGTACGTAGAATCATAAAAAAGGTGTTTAACTCTGGGCAAGTAGAAAGTAAAAAGTGCTTAATTGAGAAAATATTGCCTTATCCATTTTAACCAGTATTGGAACTCCTTCATAGTGACCACGGACCAACTCCTAATTTTGCACATGCTCAAATATCATTTGAAACTCCTCCACTGACTAAAACGCATGGTTCACATATATAAATATATATAAATAAAATATATAAGAACACACTAGTATAACCATGGGTTTACACTACTTGTCAGACTCCACGGAGAGCCGGGTGTTTGCAGGCGTTCCCTCTTCCCTTGTACGTACTGATGAGTTAAGGTCACTGATAGGAATTCCCCTTACCTGTCTCAACACTGGACTTGTTTTCTTGTTTACCCCACATACACTGCCCTATGCAACACCTCTGAGGGACGGGTCAGAGGTCAGTGTAATCCTTTGTAGTATGTATGTACAGAATAGCTGAGGAACATTTAAATTGCATGTTTAAATCCTTCAGCAAACTCTGTCATACTAAGCAACTTCCAGTTAGATTTGTCTCTGGGATTAAAGTGATCCTATCCTTTTGGGATTAAACAGATCTGTTATCTTTTGACTGTAAGCCAGTACTCATGCTCCCCTAATATGAATCCAAATGGTTACATGTAATTGTTCATGGCTAACAACTGCCCAAGTATTAGTGTTTGTTATAGTTAATATTGGTAAAACTCAGGACTGGGGTTTGAAACGGATCGTAATTCAGTGGTTAAAGGCAGCGAGCATTAACCACAGCTCCAAGCAGTTTGTGTTGGTACATGTTACTGTAGTGGATCTGCTAAAATACAAGGAAATGCTTCCAAACCCATTGGACAGCTCTTCGTCACATGGGAAGACAATGTCCTCAAACACACTGCCATGGCAACCAAGGAGTTTTTCAGGGTCAGAAAGTTGAAAAATTATTTACCGGCCAAGTCTTTCCCAAGATGTAAATACAACTGAACATGGCTAAGCAACGCAAAGAACAACTAAAGACGGCTGCAGCAGAGACCTGGCAGAACACCACCCGAGAAGATGCCCAGTATCTGGTGGTATCAGTGGGTTGAATGCAAAAGATAGGCCGCCAAAAGTGAAGTGGCAATGATAGCCTACATAGTGTTCAAAAACAATTAACCAGTAAATGAAAGGTCCGTGGTTCTGTTCTGAGCAATGGCAGTTTACTTAAATTGTTCCCAGGTCGTTGCTGAACCTAAGAAACGTGTTCTTCGACATACATATCTGAATATAAGTATATTAATTCTCCCATAATGGTGAGGGTCTATGCTTTAACTTCAAAGTGATTGTGGCCTTGGTTGGTCTAGCGATCTAAGCCGCTGCCTCCTGTTCACATACTGCTGCCTCGTTTCAAGTCTGACATACGTGCTCTTCTAGTAAAACTCTATATTTCACAACTTCCTTGTCCAGTGACGCAAGAAGTTCCCGAGCAAGAGTACGTATTTTAAATAAACCTCAGTAATTGTTTGATTTTTCAATCCAAAGTTTTTGAGTGTAGAGCCAATAGAGGGGGGGGGGAATGCTTTACTGTCCCAGTAATTACGGAGGGCCCTGTAGATATCCAGTTCTCCTGATTGCTTTCTTGGGTTGGAATACAGAATGTCCCTACATGTTATTTGACTACTGTACCGAGATCCATTAAGGAAAGCAAACACGCTGTACTGAAAGGGATGGTAAGGCCTGCTCTGTCAACAAGAGTCTTGCTAAAAGAGAATTTGATCCCAAGATTCTTAAACCACAATATTGTAGTTTTAATCATTAACCTCGCCATGGGCCCATACCACTTCCTCTCCCTGGATCCCGCTTTCATCTGGGAATGGGGTGTATCACGAGACACTGCTAATGTCTGTCTTGGTGAGCCGGCGTTCGTCATTGTGGCTTTGTTCCCCGGAGCTCTGGCTTTCTCCTCTCCCATCCTCCTACTACTCTATCTCTCTCTCCTATGTCCTTGTTTGTACTACCATCAGTTTGTGCCACGACTTCACCAACACATTTTATGGGTTGTCATATACATTATAGTAATACAATAGTAGTACTATAGTAATACATACTGTGTGCACATGCTCAGATCACACGCGCACCCAGGGTGTGCAGGGCACTTACTGTTCCAAGCCAACCAATTAAAATACCAGCCTGGTGCCAATTAAATGGCGGTTACCCGAGATACATTACACAAAGAGACGCACACCGACCGAAGGATACATAAAATCATGCCCCCCCATTCTAGATAATGTCTGAACCTATCGGAAGTCTCACATTCCCAGTAACCATGCAGATTTTGTCACTGAAACCACAGCTTGTTTGTGTTGGAGATTAAAGGCCTGTAGTCCATCCTGGCTGCGCCCTGGTAGATCTGGAACCAGACTCAAACACAAAATGCTAATGTTCTCAGGGGAAAAAGTAACATTTGAACACAAGGCAAGACTGGATTAGACATTTCCCCTTCGGTTCAGCTCACAGGTTCCCTCTGCACCGGCGTAAACGGGAGAACTTGTCGTGTGGTACTTCAGCGTGTTAGTGTAAGCGTGTAGCCTAGCCGGGAACTCTGGCTGAACTATCTGTTTGTGTTCACAATGTGTTTGTGTGTGTGTCAAAAAAGCCTTTTATTTTCTCTCTCTTGTATATTAAACAAGCCCTTTGATGTATTTCGCTACATTTTTCCAAACATATCAAGTCAAAAAGCTAGATTATTTTTTGATGTAAACTTGCAGATATTGATAGCTTGAGACGCTACCTTCTGAGGTAGCGTGCGCCATGTTTTAGATAGAGACCCCCTGGAGGTTTACAAGTGTGAAGACAATTGTGTCGGAACTGTATTAATGCCAGTGTAAATTGAACCTCTATGGATATTATTATGGAAATTAAGATAAGTCTATGTAGCTTTTTGTTGTCTGTGTCGTAATGTAAACAAGCTAAGAGTCTGCCTGTTCGAGAGGGTTGTTGAAGTCTTACTTATTCAAACATGTATTGGAGGCTGATTTGCCCCTGAAGGCAGAAGTTGTGACTGGCTAACTCAATGGAGAAAGCGGGGCTTGCATTTCAAACGGGTGAATGCTCCAAGAGGAAATTTGACCAGTGTTTTTTGCATGTCCCGACCCTTAACCCTAACTCTAACCAATAAAACGTCAACTAGGGCGTACGCTCTGCCCCCTCCATGGAGTCAACCAATCAAATGAATGTCTGCCATAAGGTCAGATCCACCTCTAAGACAAGTTTGAGTAAAACACCTAACTCTAATTGAGTGTTTCATTGCCTAGTTTTTTAGCCGTGTATTGTGTCACACATTTTGTATGATACAAAATTGGTAGGCTAACTAGATAATGGTACCTAAATGGAAACCTTGCTGGCTAAGATGACTGCGTGAACATTCTTGTTAACAGGTTAGAAGGTGTCACATCAGCTATTTCCACAATTTTGCGGCTGTGTTTGCCATTACATTTAGCCGACCAGCTGTGTTGAATGCAAACCTGGCAGTCTCATGCAATGTCAAGATTCATGACCGGTCTGCTTTTCCCACAGAACGCATGAGAAGGGCTTCTGTCAGCCCTACAGGGGCATTGCCTGTGCCCGCTTCATCGGCAACCGGAGCATCTACGTGGAATCCTTACAGATGCAGGGAGAGAGCGAGAACCGCATCACAGGTGAGAGACCACATTTCCCATGTCCCCCCTAGGTAAACATTTAGAATCTGTTTCCAGTCCCCAATCTTATCTTTAGCCATCAGTGGGGGGGGGGGCATGTCTCCGTTGCTACCGGAGACATGCGGTGTTATCATGTGTTTTTGAAGTATAGTCCATTGCATCGGTGCCACCAAAAATACACTAACGCCCTTCCGAAGAGTAGTCCGAGACCGGTCGATTACTAGAAAATAGTAAATGCCTGCATTGAGGCTTTCATTGCCCCATGTCTGCTTCAAAACCTAGACTTGGTTAACTAGACACTGGAATTTGAGAAATACTGCACCCAACTCCTTAAGGACTTCCTTTGTATTCGTGCGTTTCTCTCTGAGGCCTTTTGTGAGCCAAGCTACAGCTCCCTTGCAGTATAATGTAGAGTAGACCCGTCATACATCTCTCCTCTATTTTTACTGTGAGTCATATGTCCTGGAGCGGCCTATGGGGAGGAATGCCAGCGATAGTCACAAGCTCTGCTGGAGTAAAAATATTGTCTATGTTTCTCTTACTCTTCACACACACAAACACAAACACACACACACATACATTTACACACATGATTATGCCTACCCAAACATGTGTACACACACACACACACACACACACAAGCCAGTGAGAAATACTTTTTAAACGTTGATTGCATAGACCATAATTCAATTTTAAACAAAAACTGAATCTACCACCACTGTTGTGCACTGGGCATGTGTTTCATGTTTTCTTCGGGACGTGCAGCAGAAGGAAGGTTTTGTAGAAGGACACATAAGGAAATTATTACTTTTGCTCTGGTGATATAAAGATCTGGATGGTATTAGTTTTTAATGGATGCCACTACGGCAACCAAATCTGATTGGTGAAAATTGCCCTGGTATATTGTGGCACATGTCGTGGTAGATCTTTTAAAAGGGGATGTTTTTTTTGTTGTTTCTTTTATTTTTTATTTTTTTTACAGTTCTAGGGGTTTTAAACCTTCAGAATGCTCGGATCTCTACACAAAACAGACGCCAAGTTCAGTTAGAGTTACCCAGCTCTGTTTTTTAAGATGCCACGAGGACACGGAAAGAACGACCGAGAAGTATAATCTTATCGTTAAGCCTGTTAAATGAAATACATTTGGAGCAATAACTCTGTCAGAGTAAATAATGCCCTGTGGTTCCTGCACCTCTAACTTACACTGCATCCCAACTGACACTCTGCCCGCTCCTTAGTGCACTGCCTTTGACCGGGTGGCTTCGAGTGAACAGGGTGCTGTTTGGAATGTAGCCTTGTTCGGCTGAAGTCATGTTTGGCGTGGGTTCTCTCTGAGGAAATTAGGGTCTTTAATTTCACTACTTAGATTCCTCTACTGTAGGTGATAATGTCTACGGTGAGGACACAGTGACCCTGTCTCGAGTGGAAGACTAACCGCAAAACAGAAGAGGCTTACAGGAAGAACGTTGCCTTGGCTTACTTAGGCTCACTTGAAAACAAACATCTTCACTGACGATGATCAGAACATACTAATCTCAATGTGACCAAAATGGTCCATATCAAACAGTATATTCTGACTCTTCAGCTGGTAGTTTGGCATAAACTAAAGCTCCATCTCCGGTCGGCCACACCATAGCCGGTCACAGTGGGCTTGTTTTTCCTGCGAAGCCGGCCACCCTGAACGGGCAATCCATTAATCCTCATTTGACATCTTTCCACCCACGTGGGCCGCAGCTTGTACGTATTCTCAGTTGTCTGTGACTTTTGCAATTAACAAAATAACGTCTTAAACCTCCCATTGGTAATGTATAGGAGGAATCTATATCATTCCTCAGTTAGGCATGAAATTCATCAGCAATACAAAACCAGTACACAATTTTAAGGAAATCTTTTGGCTCCACAGCGCCACTTTTACAACCAGTGCCCAAAAATCAAGGAGTGCACGTTTAAGACTGCCTACTTCAGGTTTTCTATTAAATAACACTACTTTGAATGGCCTACCTGTTTGCTTATGCCAAGTAGGCTGTTTTATTTGGAATTTGTGTTCAAGCAGGGTTTTTAATTTGTCCGTTAATGTTGAGAACCATCGTGCAGAAATGTGGACTCCATTAACAGGTCAGTGAAATCAGAGGAGCGTGCGAGAAATGTGAAATGGAGGGAATAATTCAGCAGCAGATGTGTACCAACAGCATGGGAGGATGTAATCTCAGTTAACCCTGAGCTAAAGTCTCCCATCATTGGCCAGATTCTTGATTAAGTTCTGGGTCCATATGTTTTAAGAAGAGAGAACGTAACTGGAACAATGAGCTACACCCATCTCTTCTTGAAAATTACAAGCAATTCAGTGTCCCTCTACCCTTCCAAATTGTTCGAAAAAGATGCTAACACCTGGAAGTTATTGATTTATCCAGAGCACCAGAGCTAATGCTGCTGGTTACCTCACACAAACCAGTGTTTCATGACAGATATACAGTACTTATTATCTTTACATAGTCTGGCCACCTCAGATTAGGGATGACAAACTACATCTAGTGTACTCCGTGAAGGCGGAATAGAGAATAAATACATCTTCTGTATCTTTAGGGAGAATTACTTGTTCTCTTAAGGTCTTTGAAAAGACAGCAGCCATTATCCAAATGCGGCCGGGACTCACCCAGCGTTCAGAAAACTCTTGGTGAGTTCACCGGGCGATTTGCATCCAAGCCGCTAAAATACAATTGTCTCTACTTTTGCTCCTCCGTCCTCAGCCGCGTTCACGATGATCGGCACATCCACGCAGCTCTCAGACCAGTGCTCCAAGTTCGCCATCCCCTCCTTCTGCCACTACGTGTTCCCGCTGTGTGACGAAGGCGCCCGGGGCCCGCGGCGCCGCCAGCTTTGCAGGGACGAGTGTGAGGCGCTGGAGAACGAGCTGTGCCACACTGAGTACACCATCGCGCGCTCCAACCCACTCATCCTCATGCAGCTAGAGTTGCCCACCTGCCACTTGCTACCTTACCCGGGTTCGCCTGATGCCGCCAACTGTATGAGGATCGGGGTGCCCCTGGACCAGCTGGGACCATGTAAGTAGATATTTACATTGAAGCTACTTAGCGGACACGCATTGGACCACTTGGCAAAGCTGAGCCAAAAGACTGAATGATTGGACCACTTGGCAAAGCTGAGCCAAAAGAATACTATGTGGAAATGTCATTGTTGTTTGTCGGCTTGACCTTACGCTCAAAATATGAGAGAAATACAACCTTTATTTCGGGTTAGAAAAAAAAATCGTAATCAAGAAAATTGCATATTTTTCTGCAAAATAATATCACGATTATTGGAACTTTGTGCAGCTAGCCCCTTGCCAAGACTGCAAACTCTCCAGGTCCTTCAAAGTTTTTGGTCCTTGCTTGTGGACTCTCCTCTTCAGCTCACCCCACAGGTTGTCACTGGGCTTTTGGTCTGGGAATTGCCATTGCAAATGCTTGATTCTCTGGTCAGTGAGCACTGAAGTTTATGTTTCATGTTAGTAGAAGATTTCTTCTTTTAAGATGTCCATATAGCTTGTTGGCGTGGAGGTGATAATTGATGATTTGATGAACTTGAAAAAATATAGTTGAGACTATTCTATTAGATTAGGTTCATAAGGATATCTAAAGATATCAATAATTGTGAAAAGTATTTGAAGAAAATATGTATTTCTTGATTAAGAATGTTTTTTCTTTGAACAGTTTTCTCAGTTAAAGGATAGATTTCTCTCATGTTTTGAGAGTAAAAAGTTCAAGCTGATGAACAGCAATGAACATTTTTACCAAAGGGGGAAATTATTCTGGTGGGCACTGGAGATAAACTGGACTTGAACATGCTTACGCAACACAGGGACTTTTTGGTGTAAACATGGACAGAAAGAGCCACATACACGGACAGACAGATAAGGGAAGAGACACAGACAGAGAGACAAACAGTAGGTTTTGGAGGCATGTCATTACATAGCTGGGGCTTCAGTGGTTTTCCATTGTGTATCTAGGATGCCCTCTTGTGGCCTTCCTGGTAATTGGTATTTTAGAACATTAGGCTCGGGGACTACATCTAAAGAAGCTTAATACTGCTTTAAAGTTGCTTTTTCTCATCAAACACTGTAAAAACGTAGCAGTCGAAGTCACCCAAAACTAACTTTCAGTCTTCGTGAAAGATTCGCCAATAGATCACAACTGCTATAACAGCAGCGGCGCCAACTACAAGGGAACGGTGAGCGTCACCAAGTCGGGCTATCCCTGCCAGCCATGGAGCACCCAGTACCCCCACAGCCACCACCTGACCCCTGCGGAGTACCCCGAGCTGCGTGGGGGCCACAACTTCTGCCGTAACCCTGGGGGCCAGATGGAGGGACCCTGGTGCTTCACTCTGGACCAGCAAGTCAGGGTGGACTTGTGCGACATCCACCCATGCGGTGAGTGCCGCCAAACCCCCAGGGATCTGTTTTGTGTGTCTGGTTGTGTGATTTGTATGGGGATCACTCCTGGGCTATAACACTCAGAGGTATTTACAAACGTTTGTGTTGTTTATTTTATTACTTGCCATTCTGTTTGCATTATGATGACATTTCATATTACATTATATGTACATACAGATGGGTGACAAAAGGGGAAAAACCAACATAAGTGTGTTAGTTAGAAGTCGGGCCAGCAGAACAGCTTCAGTGTGCCTTGGCATCAATTCTACAAGTCCCTGGAACTCTACTAGAGGGATGGAACACCATTCTTCCACAAGATATTTGGTGTTTTGGTGGTGGTGGTGGTGGAGAGCACTGTCTCAAGTCGGTCCAAAATCTCTTGCCATTTTGATCTAAAATCGAGGTCAGCTGAGCCTGCTCAGCATTTTTATACATGCCACTGAGCATGATAGGATGTTAATTGCTAAATTGCATCACACAATACACATGCATTTATGTTCCACCACTCATTTCTTAAAGGTTCAAGGCTTAAGATTTTTCCTTTAATCTTTCACCCGTCTGCACACAAAAAAGTCAAAAAGGAAGGTTTTGAGTGAGGAACAGAAGGGTTAAAATTAAGAGACCACTGCAAATTGAACGCTTCTGTTCCTCACTCAAAACCTTCCTTTTTGACTTTTTTGGAAAGGAAAGAAAAAGGTGCAGTGGTCTCCTAATTTTTTCCGGAGCTGTATGTAAAAAAAAAACCCAATTGTCCAGGGATAGGCTTAATCGGAATCTGCGAGGGGGAAAATAACTTTAAATCAAGTTTTTGCAGTCACTAAAAGGCATGCAGCTGTGCTCGCTACAACATAATGTCTAACGCCTCGTTTGACACTTGACCTCCAGCGCCGCCGAAGAACCTAAAGAAGGAGATCCTGTACATCCTGATCCCCAGCATCGCTATCCCGCTGGTCATCGCCTGCCTCTTCTTCCTGGTGTGCATGTGCCGCAACAAGCAGAAGGACCCAACAGACACGCCCCCTCGCCGTCAGCTCACCGCTCTGCCTAGCCAGGACTTGGAGCTGCCACTCCTCAACCAGCACAAGCACCAGGTGGGTTAGCGACCATCGTTAGGGCTACATACTGTAGCACAGGCTAACTAGTGTAAAAAGGGGTTAACGTCTGTCATGGGGCGACCCGTACATTTAAAGCAGGAAAGGAGAGTTACAGTTGATGTTTGAGTATCATCTTACCCTGGACCAGTACTGGAAAGTCACAAGCCACAGGTCTGGGTAGGTTTGGGTAATTTTGTTGCAGTGAGAGTGCTAACTGTATCATTGTATTAAAATAAGTTTAGCTTTTCTTCATGAAGAAACAAGAAATTCTAAACCACTATTCTTTTAAGCAATTGGTGTCTTTCATTCATACATAAGTTACCAAGTACCTGTTTTCTCTATAGGGCAAGTTGTTTTATATGTGGTAGCTAATATAATTTGAGGTCAGTAGTGTCCTATGGGATAACTACAGTCATGGAGTCACTAATGTCATATAGGGCAAGTAGTGTCATGAAGGTCAACTGCTGTCATATGGGGTCATTCATCATATCAGGTCACTAGCATCATATCAGTCCATTAGCATCATATTGGTTCACTGTTGTAATATGTTTAACAAGTATAATATAAAGTAATCAGTGTCATATAAAGTTACTTGTCATATGGGCTAGCTATTGATAAATGGGGTAACAGTGTCTGTTTGACTAACTCTGAATCTCTGTTTTCTTCAGGCGAAGCTGCGTGAGATCAACCTCTCCGCGGTGCGCTTCATGGAAGAACTAGGCGAGGACCGCTTTGGCAAGGTCTATAAGGGCCACTTATATGGCACGGCCCCCGGTGAGCAGACCCAGGTGGTGGCCATCAAAACCGTCAAGGACAAGGATGAGGGCACCCTGCGTGAGGAGTTCCGCCATGAGGCCATGCTGCGCTCGCGTCTCCAGCACCCCAACATCGTGTGCCTGCTGGGCGCGGTTACCAAGGAGCAGCCAATTAGCATGATCTTCAGCTACTCCGGCCTGGGCGACCTACATGAGTTCCTGGTCATGCGCTCGCCACACTCCGACGTGGGCAGCTCAGACGACGACAAGACTGTCAAGTCCACACTGGAGCAGGCTGACTTCCTGCACGTTGTGACCCAGGTGGCCGCTGGAATGGAGTATCTGTCCAGCCACCATGTAGTGCACAAGGACCTGGCGGCCCGCAACATTCTTGTTTGCGACAAGCTCAATGTCAAGATCCTGGACCTGGGCCTGTTCCGGGAGGTCTACTCTGCGGACTACTACAAGCTGATGGGCGCCAGCCCCTTCCCCATCCGCTGGATGTCCCCGGAAGCGATTATGTACGGCAAGTTTTCCACCGACTCCGACATCTGGTCCTACGGCGTAGTGCTCTGGGAGATTTTCAGCTACGGCCTCCAGCCCTACTGTGGCTACTCCAACCAGGACGTTATTGAGATGGTGCGCAACCGGCAGGTGCTGGCCTGCCCCGATGACTGCCCCGCCTGGATCTACACGCTGATGCTGGAGTGCTGGAGCGAGTTGCCGGCGCGCCGCCCGCGCTTCAAGGATGTCCACACGCGCCTGCGCACCTGGGAGAGCCTGTCCAACTACAACAGCTCAGCGCAGACCTCGTGCGCCAGCAACACCACGCAGACCAGCTCCCTGAGCACCAGCCCCATCAGCAACGTCAGCATGAGCGCGTCGAATGCGGCGCGCTACGCCAGCCCGAAGAAGAGCTCGCCCTTCCCACAGCCCCAGTTCGTGCCGATGAAGGGCCAGATGCACCGGCCCATGCTGCCTCAACACGCGCAGCAGCTCTACATCCCGGTGAACGGCTACCAGCCCATGCCGGCGTACCCGTACATGCAGAACTTCTACCCCGTGCAGATGTCCATGCACCAGATGGCACACCAGCAGGTGGCTCACCACCCGCCACAGATGGTGGCCAAGGCGGGGTCGCACCACAGCGGCAGTGGTTCCACCTCGACGGGCTACGTCACCACGGCGCCCTCGAACACCTCGGGCACGGAGCGGGCGGCCCTGCTCAGTGACAGCCCCAAGGCGAACGAGGAGGACGCGGCGGACGGCGCGTCCCAGAACGGGCCGGGCCATGGCGAGGACACGGCGGTCCCGGAAACTGAATTGCTGGGCGACAATGACCTACCGCAGGCCGACGACATGGAGATGTACTCTGAGGCGTAGAGGGAAAGTTCAGAGGCCTGGGGAACAAACTCGAGTCTTAAGAGGCTCTGTCAACTTAGTTAGTATTGAGTTCAATAGAGCGCCAGGAATAAGTGAAGGGAACGCATTGGATAAACAATGACTGAATGTTATTTATGTTGTTTTGTTTTGCTGTCACTGGTGCATCCGAATGCTAGCAGCGTCTCAGGTTTTTCCCCTGCAGGACCTCTGGCTAAGTCTCCTAACTTTGGGTAATGAACCCTGGACTAGAGCTGGGACGATTCACCAAAAATCACTGACCCAGATCAAACCGATCACTTATTGTGGTTGTTTTGCTGAAATTGTACACTAAGATGAATATACCTACAAGGCCCTACTAGAGAAATGTGAAGTTCGAGATGAAATGCTAATATGGGTGATTGTTAATGGGACAATTGATAGCTACAGCATTCAAAGTAGCAGTAGTAATTTCAGTGGTAATGTTTTTTGATGTTGTAATCTTATTGTTCAATTTATAGTTATATTGTGACAGATTTTTGCCCATGTCGCCCAGCTCTAGCCTAAACTCTGGAAGCTACTCGACAGAAAATGGTAAAGAAGAGCCACGTTTTCACCATTTAGGCTGCGGGTGTATACCAACGTGGACAGGGTTTTCACTTTGTTGCAAAGCCATTCAGAAGAATTTATGTTCTTACTGTTGCTGTGCAACATGAAGCGTTTTCTTTTCGACAAGCATTCCTGAAGTCACCTTGCGATGATTTTTTAAACTTTTCCATTTTATATTGATAGGCCTTCTCCAGAGACAATGTTACTGTGGTTTAACGTAAGATATAGAAGTGTCGATTTTGTTAACCGAAACGAAAAAGACATGGCAGAATGTATGGTGTATGGGCAAAACAAGTCATTGGAGCTTAAAACGTCTTTACAAACAGTATTTAGATAAAACCTTCGGAAATATATTTTATAATCGATAGTTAAATATTCCTCACTGTAGCCGAATAAGAACGTGTTACTACTCAACGTAACATGATGAGATAAGTACAGAAAGATATGTACATGTGCGGAATTTTTCATGTTTAGCTTAATTACGTATGACTGCGTTGTTAATATTGTCTTTTGAATGGATTTGGATGTTAGACATTGCTCAACGTTTTCTTCGATACCCTGTTGTACAGATTTGTAATTTATGTAATTAATGTTGTTAAACTTTTTTTCATTGTTTTATCATGCCTTGTTTGCAAAGATGACTTACATTTCATTGCAAACAAATTTTGGCTTTCATCCAAGGTGTAATTAAAAAAGTTAACCATATTGTATACATCCAGCCGCATGGAGTATCCAATAAAGTGATACAATATAGAGACACCAGTCTTGTTCCTCTCTTTTTTTAAAGCCCACCAGACGTTTATCTGCTAGTCGAATGCCGAACTCCTTATCCAGACAAGACTGAACGTCAATCCACGGCCAAGACAGGGTTATGGTTAGTTCCGCAACGATAGGTCTAAAGAAGGTTGATATACTGGTTTTCAGACTTTTTTGTGTCTTACTTTAAGAATCAATTAATGGTCAGGACCTACTAATCTTTGCTTGAAATGTGAATTGATCAGAGCAAACCTCAATGAAAGTGCAACAAAACATTACAGTGAAAGTCAATCAAGACTATTCAATTTACTCTATCAATATTTACATTCTTGTATCAATCCACTTCATTTAATCAATAAGGCTACAGTGATGTAGTGTAAATTATTTGTGAGATATTTCTCTGCTAAAATGTTCTTGACAAAAACAAAAGGAAGGTACCACCAAAACGTAAAGCCCTGTAAAAACAATGCATTGTGATTAAAAATTGTACATAAAGCTCCCGGGTGGTTTGCGGATAAAACCTAATCGTCCCTAGATGTAAGTGTGATCAAGGAAGGTGTAGGCGTGCCAACGGAATAGAAAGCGAACTCTTAAAAAGGCACACATGGACCTCATGTTCACTTACAGAATGGACTTCGCCCCTGCACAGCAAAAGGGTGAATTTCCGCACATTAATGAGAAAACGGACGGGGTCAGTTTGGGCAGGATGCAGACGTGCCAATATACAACACTTGAGCCGAGTGCGATGTGTACGAACACAGTGGTGACCAAGTCCAGCAGCCATGATGCAAAATCCGTTTTAGGGTTAAATTCGATTTCTAAAGGTAGTGTAAGATCGCGCAGACAGAGGGAATTTATACCAGAGGAGCAAAAAGACGGGAATTATTGGTTCAAAAGAAAAAAAAACAACGAGGCAGCGAAAAGGTCAAGACAGCGTCGAAGAATGGAGGGGATTCTTTTGGAGGGACGAGCAGTTGAACTTCTTAGAGAGAATAAAAAACTAAAAGCAACCCTTTCGGCTGTGCAATACCGCGCACTGGAAGTGGAGGGTCACCACGATAAGCCGGATACATTCTCTTACCCAAACCACTGTTTTCATCCAACCTTTTCTAGTGTCCCTCGTGCGTCTCCTTGGATGCTTGCACCTGCTGCGTCATTTACGGCAAATTTTGAGGTTTCCAAAGAAGTGTCGGACAATAAACATACCGATGTTCCTGGATTACCCAATAACCCAGGTTTTCCCAACGTAGAAATCTGTCGAAGAAATATGAATTGTCCTGATGTCCCACGCCTAGTATATTCTCCAGGCAAAGAATGTTTCTCCGGAGCTGGAGTTTCCGGTTCTTATCCACCGGTGACTATTATGAATGACTATCAGTGCTACATAAATTCTGGTATTGCATGCAATATTGGACATTATCCTTCTGATGTATTTGATACACCGTCCCGCTACAGAACCTCTCCAAATGTAGGGGTGTCATTTCCAGTGATTTGGTCAAACACTCAATACTCCGATACACGCGGGCAACACGCTCAAGTTGCGGATATTGAAGGTTGGGCTAATAGGAGCGCACCTCTAGATTACGACCGTGTGAATAAAGGAATCTCACTTGACGGCCAGAATTACGTAATGGGACCGATTACTTCGGAAAGAAATGAAACGGGCTCGAGAGCCCATGGTAGAACATGCACTGCTGACAAATCTAGCGGTGGGACATTATCGCTTTTACCGCACAAATTAAGGTTCAAAGCTAACAAATCTCTGAAGGACCAGAATTTGATTAACCGAGTTTCTATAACCAAGGACAAAGAAATAAAGAACAATGGTCTACTGCATGGGGAAGACCTGGCACGGTGGGATGGCACAAATGAAAGTCGGTCTAACTGTCAACCTGGCAAAGACAATTGTGCTCAATATTTCAGTAGTTCATGCCACACACTGTTGGTTCCAAAAGAGGCAAAGACTTCCGAGATCATGGCAAGTTCACCCACAGCGATTGTCTCAGGTGAGATGGTTGGGAATGGACATTTAAGGCATCAGTTGGAGTCCTTATGTGCCGAGGTCGAAACCCTTAAGCAAATAATTTTAGCAAAATCAAACTGATTCAAACTGAATCAAACTGATATAATATATATCATTGCTTATGTATATATATATATATATATCTTATATATATCATAGCTTATGATTGTGTATATATATATATGTGTGTGTGTATATATATTTATCATAGCTTATGATTATGTGTGTATAGCTTATTTCCGATGTGCACGATAATAAACTAAGATGAAGTTCGACCTGAAAGTATTGTAGTTGGATTTATAGAAATTAAAATAAAATAATTTATCATTAGGGCTATGTGGTTCATTATTCCAACACACATTGAATCGTGAACTACATTGTTATAGTAACGACATTGTAAGGGTTGCAAAATCATAAATATGGACAGCCAGGTGATGTCGCACTTTCTCTATAAAGAGCACAAGAATGTAGGGCCTAAAACAGGTGCCCTCGCACAAAAACTGGTAACAAGTTATTTTCTATTTCCCTTTATAGCCCATACCTATTTAGTAAATTGTTCTGTTTATGTCAGTCAGGTGGGCTAGTTATCTATGCTCATTTTCGATAAGCCAACATGTACTTTTACTTGAAGTAGTCTTGCCTATCTAGTGCAGGCTATTAAATAGTACTTCACCTCTTACTACTATACAATTCGATTGATTAACTAAGCCTCAGTTGAACTCAAGCTGTTACAAAAATGACCCATACGATTTAAATGGGTTGCAAATGGCATCAAACAGCTACAGAAAAAAATCAAATATGTTTTAGTCAACAGAGGGCAAACTTAAGCAGGGTAATTTCATCTTTCAATCGTAGGAGGTACAGTATTAGACCTACATCGTTGCCCTTAAGTTTATGATTGTAGCGTGCTAACGAGTTTGCTTTGGAAACTTCAATGCAAAAACATTTTCAAATCATATTTTGCTTTAAAGTCATTATTTTTTAATTTAAT
Source organism: Esox masquinongy (assembly GCA_016801175.1). Classification (NCBI taxonomy): domain Eukaryota; kingdom Metazoa; phylum Chordata; class Actinopteri; order Esociformes; family Esocidae; genus Esox; species Esox masquinongy. Next base: position 17,547 of record JACXGI010001555.1, read on the forward strand.
GTCTTTATATCTTATTAAAACATGCATTACTACCAATAAAAAATAAACAATGTTTTGAATTCTACTATCGATACTGTATCATCTCTTGTACTGTGTTCCCAGAAAAAGATCTGACTTCATGAGCATCAGACTGGATGTGTCCACTGGCATAACGAATAATTGGCTTAAATTAGAAAATGCTGGATTGTAATTGGCTGCGTAGGCTGTCGCTCAGTACCCTCTGCCAATACCCACTGACCTACTAACACAAATCCATGAGGCAGCAGTCACTCGGAGAGGAAACCAGGAGACGAGTAACGTTACTCAAAATTATCAGGATTTAACCACTTGCAAAACTATTTTTCGGTGTATCAGAAACTTATCCCTGTTTCTTTTACACGTTATACGTCGGAAAACAAGACCATCATTTCTTGCTTGAAAAGGTACGTTTTGATTTTAGGTTAGTGTTGGAAAGAGAGCCATAGTGAAAGATTTGCGCGTAATGATGTTTGACCAGTCTGGTTGGCCGCCTTAACTATTTTGTCTGTATTATGCAAAATATCTAGCTTTTGTATTCAGCTATTTCAACTACTTTTAAAAGTGTACATTTTATTAAACATGAAACGTATTAAATTAACTAATATTAGGCACTGTGTAATTAGCTACTTGGGTAGCTGCAGTATCTGGGGGAGTTAGAGATTCGTCGGCTTTGTTAGCTGTAACGGCTGGGGAGACTTCACGTGTTGCCACGGTAGCGAGCGTTCCGTTTAATTTGATAGTTTGTTCTGGATGGTTATACGGGGTATCAATATAACTACAAGTAAGCATCACGCGCCGACCGACCATGGCACAGGGACCTGGAATTGGGTGAATTTGCTGCGGTCGCTATGCGGATGGCAATAAATCAATATAGTATTTAGCTATGCCTGTGTTGGTGGCTTTTCCGTGCATTGCTTTATATCACACCAGTGCCGTTCAAAATGGGTACTAGCCTAAATAGCAGCAATAAGACACGCATAGGACTACCTATGTGTGTTGTTTTCCCATTGAGTGAATAGGCATGGGTCATCGGTGTTAAACCAATGGTCATTCCATCGTATATTTCATAACACCCGCAGCCACAGAATTTGCTGGCAGCCAGCGGAGTACTGAGCAGAGCATGCTTATTTTATAATCCTGACACAATAAACGAATCTGGGGCAAGGGGACATGGCAGGGAATGAGAAGCCAATCTGTTCAGGACCATCTAACTGACAATAGGAACATTCCGTCGCTGTTGAATCGTTGATTAACTTCGGAGGCTACACACAGACGATCTCATTTTTGCCTATACATTTATTCGTATAGGCTACGATGTCGCATAAATCAGAGCTTGCACTTAAAAAGGCAGCGCGTCCAATCAGTGATTCAAGTTAATTCCAAAAGCAACTCCATTATAAATGTGTTTAACATATTCGCACTTATTCGCACGTGCTTTGGGCCTTTAGTTATCCCAGTGTCAATTGTTTCACTGTGACCTCGGTGTCCCCAGACTGTTTATATTTTGTTGTTTCTGTCCAACCACGTGTGATGATTACGGCTAGTCGCATTCCTTTGTTCCTGGTTCTCGGGAGATAGGGGATCCTGTTGTGGGCTACGCTATAGGATAATAGAGGAACTTACCCTACAATATATCTGTCTATTTTCTCTTCCAAATTTCTGATTAATATGTCTATAAGCCTAGAGGGTGTTTCGGCTACTAAAGGACCACGCCTTTAAAAAGCCCACGCATTTGGCTTGGAGATGTTTATCTCATTCGATTTACGTAGCCTGCCACTAACAGACCATTGAAGGTCATTGTCAGGGTGTCTCTTAGCTCTTTCACGACGAGCTAAAAATCAATGTTTAGGGCACTGGGTCGACGGAGCTAATAGATCTTTCTGTTCTACTGACTTGCCCCCCCAAAAAGCTAATAGATTATTCTCCTAGACTGTTTCAGTGAGCGTATGCCTCTGTGGATGACATCATTTGGAGAGTCTGAATGGGGTCGAGCGCGCTCCAGAATTGCATAATTTTACCACTGGATTTCGCAGTTGTGTCACCCGAAAATGTTAGAGTAGTCAATTCCTCCAAGCTCTCGTTCAGTCCTGGAACATTTTACAATCCTCTCTGTTGCAATAATTTGATACTTTGCCTGTAGATAGAGATCGAGGTGGTCTATTTAATTACTACATTTTTACATAACGACTAAACTTAGAGGGGTCTTATTACTACCTGGTTTCAGCAAGTGTCCCTTTCCATTTTGTTATCTGAAGAGGCTGTAAAGGTTTAAGAGGTCACGTCATCTTCAATGGATGTTAGAGGTGTGAACTGCCTGCAAGAAAGCCCTACCCTTAAACACTGACTGGCCACACCATGAATTAGCTACCAGGCTTGAGTGCTTGATGTCCATTTTCTCATGTCCCCTCTTTTTCCCTATCCATTGAAATCACTAAGATTGGAGTGAAAAGTGCAATGAAGTTTAACATATTCTTATTACATTTGGTGAAAGGCAACTCTCATGGTTATGTAACCCTTTCCAGCGTGTAAATAATACATAGTGATACATTCTCAACTAAGTAGTGTAACTATTGATTTGGCCTGGTCTACATTCACTATTGCGCTGAAAGTGAATGTTACAGCTTACAGCATAGCCATTAGATGAGCAGACACGCCTTCTGCACTTAGACATCTATTACGAAAAGAAGTGGAGCTCAGACATTTGCTTTACATTACGGCATAATAAAAGTCTAGATTACAAAATTGGTTTATACAGTGGTGGTGTGGAGGACATAATCTCAAAACCACAAAAATATCAGGTGTTTGTACAGTCAATATCAGTCAACTTATTATGGCGTCGTAATCCTAAATCCAGTTTTTCAAGTTTATCTACTCAATGGATGTAAGGTTGAAGACAAAGCCATAACATGGTGTCTGGCTTGCCTAAGAGCCGTGGTTTTATGAATAATGACCTAGCTTGGCTACTTTTTAGGGTACATGATTAATAGATGTCAGTGTATGTCTTGCATGGAAATATCCTATCAACAGCCTAAAACACAAAAAACTGCCACCCATCAACCCTTTATTAACCTAAGGCTATTTACCTGAATATTAACCTCAATAATTAGTTTCTTCCCTGACTCATACAGAACTCTGTGAGTAATAACATAATTCTATGTTTAGTCAGTCGACAGGAAATCAGTGGAGCAGCTGTGTGAGATGATGCACGCTGAGACTAAGCACATGAAATGGAAGCCAAAGAGAAACTTGAAAACCTGTCCAGTCTTGAACTTTAATACCTAAACTTTCACTCTTTCTCTCGACAGCTTTGTTGAAATCAAAAGGACTACCCCCTCCTGTCGGAACTACCACTATTGAATTCATGTCATTGGCACCTTTGGATTTCAGATAACAAGATGTCCATTCAAAATGACTGAGGACTTATGAGTTTATTGAACACAAATATCCAAGTTGTTGAAATATGCAGACCATCAAAAGAGAGCCACTCTCTAATGGCTCTTACAGTGGAGAGGATGTCCTTGTCCAAGCCCTTCAGGGCGCAGACAGGGATCTGATTGGCCACAAGCCTTCAGAGATACCCTTTAAGGCCAAAGGTACCACCTGCCGCAGGAAACGGGAGTTCATCCCTGACGAGAAGAAGGACAACCTCTACTGGGAGAGGCGGCGTAAGAACAATGAGGCAGCCAAGCGCTCACGTGAGAAACGGCGCCTTAACGACATGGTGCTAGAGAACAAGTTGATGGCCCTGGGTGAGGAGAATGCGTCCCTCAAAGGAGAGCTGCTGGCACTTAAGCTGAGGTTCGGCCTGGTGAGCTCCGCGGCCTACACCCAGGAAGTGCAGAAGATCTCAGTGTCCACGGCCACCCTCTACCACGACTTTGTCTCGCCGGGCGAAGTCCGAGGCTCTTACGCTCGGGACCTGGAACCTCCTGCTCTGGGGAGCAGCTGCATATCCGTCATCAAGCACTCCCCTCACAGCTCACTGTCCGAGATGTCCGAGGTGTCCGCAGCAGCCCAGAGTGGCACGCGCGCCACCTCCGAGATTGTCAAGCAGGAGCCGGCGGAGAACAGCGGTTACGCGCGCGAGCGGAGCAGTCCTTACGAACTGTACCGGAACTACGTGGCCAGCCCCTTCCTCGGGGTCTACTCCCAACCCTCCCCGTTTCTGCCCCTCGCCAGGTCGTCCAGCAACTCGCCCAGGACCTCGGATGACGGGGTCGTGAGCAAGTCCTCGGATGGCGAGGACGAGCAGCAGGTCCCTAAAGGCCCGATGCCGCACGCCGCCGACCCAAAGAGCGTCATCGTCTCCCGCCTCAAAGTGCCCGACGCTTCTGCCTCGGCTCTGCCCCACAAACTGCGCATCAAGGCCAGAGCCGTTCAGATCAAAGTGGAGGCCGTTGACCCGGACTACGAGTCGTCCGGCAAGTCCTCCTCTCCCGTCGACATCTCGGCCAGAGAGTACTACCAGATGGGCCCGGGCGCCGTGGCGGAGTACATGCAGTCATCCCTCAGCCCCCTGTCACTCCAGGTGACCAACATCCAGGACTGGAGCCACCGGCCAGAGCGCTGGCACAAAGACAGCACTGAGGGGCCCCAAAATGGCTGCCAGCACAGGCTCTCCCCAGGCCCGCTTTCCCAAAAAGTACTTGTGGACCATGGCGATGGCTCCTATGCCCACTTAGACTCTGAGAGCTTATGCTTGAAACGGGGCATGGCTGAGCTGTCTACAGAAGTGCTCGCTCTGAAAAGACTGATAACGACACGGCAAGGCTCCGTGATAGAATCAACTAGAAGCACTACTGATCACAATTCACTATCAACAGGATGTTACGCAAAATGAGTTCCATTTTGCTTAGCACTTTCTTTTCACTGTGTTTAATATTGCACTGTGAGGCTGAAATGGTGTAAATATGCAGTTCATTTCAAATGAATGGCGTGTTGTGCACTTGCTGTTGTAGTTCGGCGTATCGTCTCGATGACTCCACCTGTAACCCAGAGGCCTGAGGCTGCTGTACATGCGAATTTAATGTAAAATTTTTAACGTTTTGTTGTAAATGGTGTATTTTTGTTTACAATAAATGTGTAAGCACTGAACCTTGTGCGTGTTTGCGTGCGTTGTGACTGTCAATTCTTTTTTTAACTGTTAGGTATTTAATTAAACAGTTCCGGAGTAGGATGGAAATCAAAAAAAGTATAAATGTATGCAATAGATTAATCAGAAACGGCTTATTTTCATCTCTATTTCTAATTAGATCAACAGCAGGAAAACTAGTACTGAGAGATCTGAATGAATGGAGCTCTTGAGACACACACTTTGTCTACCCTGAATTTGTCATTGTTATACAAGGATATATTACTGTATCAACAGTTCAGCCAGCACAACCCCTTACTGCACAGATGCCTTGAAATTATAACACTCAATGTGCATAAATTATTCATTATGAATTAACAATATCTGAGACCAGCAAATATCTTTTTGCGGACCTGTTTTCTCACAGCAACCATCCTAACACAAATTTTGGAAGAAAGTTTATTGATTCGGTATCATGTAAGCCCGTGGTTCCCAACCAGGGGGACTAGGACCCCTGGGGGTACTTGGCCTATCCACAGGGGGTACTTGAGAAGTCTCATGAGACCATGTAGGCTTGCTGGTAAACTGCTTGAGGGAGTATTTCAGGGGTACTCCGAGGAGATTAACAATCAGTTAGTGCCAGAGTAACCAGAAAAGTTTGGGAAGCACTGAAGGCCAGAGCTATAACACCGAAGTAAATTGCAGATCATGGTTCTGCCCCAAATATCTCAGGCTGTTACCAAGATCTAAGATGATGGCCGGGATGCCAGATGTCGAATAACAACTATAATAAAATATAAATAACATTTAGAAAACTTACTACTATAACAGTAAACTAAATTACATGAACCAAATTATGTCATGGAAAGGAAAACGTGTTATGAACAGTAAACGAAGGTTGCTTTCATGGTATGTCATACAGTGTAGTTCATTATAGCACAGCATTTCATTGTTGTGTCACCACGGGCTGAAAGAAGAAACAAGGTCCGAGGTTAGTGATTATTTCGTGGAGTTGGACAGTGCCATTACCGTCGGGATAAAGCGGAGGGAATCCCAACTTGCTGTTTGACTAGCTGGTCACGTGGGCAATTTACGTCACACTCAGTTCAAAGTTGAAAGTCAAATCAACACTGCAGCTGACTGCAGCATGGCGGTGATTGTGGGGTGCCGAGTCCTCTTGCAATCTTTTCGACAGCAAACGGGGACCCTCGACGGAGTGTGCAGGTTGAAAGAACATGCAAAGTCTTTGCACAATCTCCTCAACAATAAACTACAGTACATTCGTCCGACAAGCAATGGAGCGACTCGTCATTTCAGCTCGGACGCTAAGGATGACTTGAGTGTTAGGTATTTGGACGGAGAAAATTCAGGTAGTTAGCCATTGGTGTATACAACTATATCCCCAATCTTGTTTTTGGTTAAATGGCAAAAAAATGTGCCAAATGTAACTCAACGTCACACGCTCGAGCTGACAGCAGATGAAGCTGTTCTGCTGTGCTATGCTAGCTGTAGCTCAGGTTCAAAAATACAAATGTCGAAACTTAATAGTTCGAGTTGAAAGAGGCATATTGTTTATCAAAAGTTGTTAACACGTCGCAATGATTAAATGTTGAAAACTCGTGAAGAACGATACATTTACCACTGGTAGTGCACTGCAGGCTGCTAAATTACTGTTATCGTGAAAGCCACTACAGTGGTCGCAGGACTACAGTAATTTAGCCACTACAGTAATTTATATATACATATATAGTCCAAATAAGATGGTTATTTGTCTTTTCTTTCCCCTCCAAACCCCTCTGATACACATAGGCACGCAGAGACGTTTGAGATTTACCGCGTGGTTTTTGGCCTGTGTTTAGAGATGACCAACTAAATCCATTATATTTTTTGATACATTCCCGTGAATCTCTTGGGAAAGTGTGATAGATTGTATTCAGTATTTGTTAGCATTGTTGCACTTTTTTGTTTTGCAGTCCACAAAATCGTATATGCTTGAACATATCAGACATTTGCATATTGAATTCATATTCGGTGGTGTCAAATTGAGGTAGTGACATTCAGGTTGTGTAGTTATGTTGGAGATTCGTGACGTGTAAGAATATTTTACCGGAGCTTTAAATATCAAACGTGTTTTTAATATACATGTTGGCATGTTCTCCCGTTTGGAGCCACAAATCGATGCATCCATCTAACGCTATCTTAAACGTTTCAGGGATTGTCGTCTTCGGGATCAACCGACCAAAGCAAAAAAATGCTATCAGCAAAAACCTCGTGAATATGGTATGTATTGGTATCACTGCAGTGACTCGAGTACTGCTCTTTATTAGTACCTATTTTCCACGTGATTTCGTTCTCTGTTAGATGACTGAGGCGGTGGAGAGTGTTAAGAAGAACAACAAAGTGCGGACCGTCATCATTTGCAGTATGGTGCCTGGGATATTCTGTGCAGGTACACAACAACGTAAAAATAAGCCATACAGCAAGAGGGGGTGTGTGGCGATGTATTATGTCTAAGAGAATAAAACACTTAACTGTTTGATTTCCATTCTCGAAATACATTCAGGTTTATAGCTAAATAGCAAGTCTACCTGTTAGGTCCTGTAGCCTTTTTTTTTGGGTCCATCTTCAATTTATTAGGCAGATAGGCTATCTCCTAAAGTGCCTAAAGTCAATCAAGTGCCACTCTGATTATGTTGTGGTTGGACAACAATAAGCTAAACATGCAAATTCACATGTAATTTCATGATTTTCACCAAATATCGATCAGAAAATGCCTGTAAACCCTTAAAGTAAAATTGAATAGAAATAGAATATCCACATTTTTACCTTGGAGTATTCATGGAGTGTATTTGAACATATTTTAATAGGATTTAATATTGTGTAATGGTGTAAGTTCCATAACCTTAAATATTGAGTAAATTGTTAATAAACGTTGTATGACATACTATTCAGTAATGTTGAAGAATTATGGCAATCGCAGCACATCAACTAAATTAAAATGGCCGGATCGGATTGCTACTCTATCAGCAGACGCTCAAAATTCGGGATTCTGGTTCAGGAGTATTGGTATCGGTCGGTTTCACATAAGTATCACGTCACATCTCCTATGCACTTTATCCATCTGTAAAAATACATAACCACACACAGTGGAACTAATCTCCCTCTTGTCTGATTATTTTTATAATGTGATTCTTTCAATTGTTATGCCTTTGGCCTAGTAAAATTTTTTTTCCTCTATACAGGTGCCGACCTAAAAGAGCGGGCCAAAATGCAACAGATTGAAGTGGGACCCTTTGTATCTAAAGCAAGGTCGCTAATCTCAGAAATTGGTGAGGGATGCTGACATATTTTACCAGAATTAATGTTGTTGTTTTTCTTAGTCCAACCCTACCAAACATAAGTAATTTCTCATCCTGGAATGCATTTGAGTGATTGATGATATTTTTTTCTTTTTGCTGTTGTTAAAAATCTATTCCAAATAGACTGCAATGAGATGAGTGATTTAAAGGGATAGTTTGTCCAAAATTCATATTTTTCAGAAATTTCCTTTACCATGAGATGTTCCAGAAGGCCCATAGTCATTTTTTCAAACAATCCATTATTCAGCTCTGTCCCAGTCTGTAATTAGCATGATTAGCATTGTCCAAATTCATGAATGGAAATGTTTTGTACCGCTATCACAAAGCTGCATTGCAAGTGTGAAACTACTCCAAAACACTTCAAACTACATTCAATAATCTGTCACGGTAGCATCGATAATTTTTTTTTTTTTTTTTTCTGTACACTGACGAAACAGCGGGCGGAATGGGTTGATTTCAAACTGGCAGTAGTGAACTATTTCCTACAGCCATGATACACAGCTTCTGTTCTTTGGCAGTGATGTCATCAAGGTGTGTGAACTTTAATCTCAACAAGCAATGTGAAGACAGGTTGCTTCACCTAGCTTTTTAAAATTGCTGCTAGTTTACACTTAGGTATATTATTGCTATATCTTTGCTTTATATATTTTTTAATTCTTACTACGAAGATGTCGTGTGCCATGTCACAAGAATTTCATTGTGCACGTTGATGCTGTCTTATTTTCAGTGCATTTGATGAATAAACGTTGACTTTTGGATTTCCTTTGTTTGCATCGATGTCAACTTCTGCTTGCTTGTTTGCCTGCTCGTGGATCTTGAGCTAATTAAATTCTACCTGCTCTGCATTTGGGACAATGCCTTTGCCTCTCCCAAGTCGTATTGTGGGATAATCAATGGAGCAACTTTGCCAATGAGACACAATTTTTGCTAGAAACATTTTAATACAGAGGATCATGACCCACGTTCACTTAGAAGAGAACTAAAAGCTAATGCAATTCCATAAAGTTACCCAGTTCAACCTGTGGAAACAAGACAGATTGTGAGTAATACTTGTGATTGCTAAGTTATAATACACAAAGTATACATTGCCTCCGGATATTCTGGTTAAGGGTTGGGGATTAACATGTTAACCATCGCCGAGGTGACTGTCCGAGGTGAATATCAAAAACAAAATAGGTAACTTGCTTTCTAGCTAGTGAATACTAACTTTCGTTTACTCTGTATACACTTACTCTTTCCGAACAAACACATGGATTTATACAATTGTGAACAAAACTGACCGGTAAACGCAGGAAGTACCCGTTTATTTGAAATGAGTATTATATTGTTAAAATTTACTTTTTCGAGGAATACAACATCGTCATGTTCTTTGAGGTAAACAATACCACGTAGTTTAGAGTGTTTTAAAGTAGTTTTCAGCTTGCAGTGCAGCTTTGCGATAGGGGTACGTACGGTTTCTGTTCATGAATTTGTACGACGCTAATAACGCTAATTACTGACTGAGACATAGCTGAATAATGGATTGTTTTAAAAAATGCCTGTGCCTGAAGGACCAACTGGGAGTTAGGCGACTGTCGCCGAAATATGAATTTTAGACGAACTATCCCTTTAATACAATTTAACCCCTTGGCAGGTAAAATTTGTTGCTGTGTGATTAAAACCTTTTTACTTAATGTTGACCACTTTTCATCTTGACAGCAGTCACATCAATGTAGACTAACATTTTCAGGATAGTTTAATTAAGGTGCTAATAAGTTAATAAGAAAATATGATGAAATCTTTCAAAATAAAAATGTGTAAACACTGCTGCATTCCTGGTGTGCAAAGTTAGATGTTCCCAAGAAGACTAAAGTGTTTCTAACACTAGTGTTTTATTTTTCATGGATATATGTAAAAAGTTATATACTCTTGATTTTTCCTCTCACTTTGACTTTGCCAATATTTTGTAGTGAAAGCTCCCCTCACAATGAAATTAATTTACCAGCACATTTTGTAACCCAACACAATATAGGAAATGTGAATCCTCAAGCAATCCGCCTATGCTTCATAATTTTAATCCTTTGCCTCCAGGTCTCCTTTGTCTGTCTGGCAGTGCATTAAAGGGGACATAAGTAGTAGTTATCGACAGATTAATCGATTATCAAACTAGTTGCAGCCCTACAATGTTGTGGCTATGCACCTGCTGTAAACATATCGGAAACATTTTATTAAAACGTTTCTCATACTGCTAATAAGATTGAGAAAATACTTCAGGCAGGAGATCGCTAATCTGAAGAGTCCAGCGGTTATTTTTTTAAATTTCTTGGGGTCTTCTGGGGTAAGTAATTTTCTCTTGCGTGCGTATAACCGATAACCCATTTCTGCTGTGTAGGTAATCTGCCCATGCCGACGATTGCAGCTATCGACGGAGCTGCCCTTGGTGGAGGTCTGGAGATGGCTCTGTCCTGTGACATCAGAATTGCCTGTATGTAGCTCAATGTGTTGTATATAAAACAAACCGCTACCCCGGAGCGAGGTCAGTCCGGGGGGGGGGGGGTATTCCATCAACGCCGCTAATGAAATCCGCGCTTAATTGAAAAAGCCCGGCTTGAATGAACGCCAACTTCCACTTAAGGCTCAACGCTAACTCTAACCAGGCTTGAACAAGCTTGCATTGTGCATGCGCACGGCGTACATGAGCAGCCCAGAACAAGCGATCATCGAAATGAAGTTAATATGTCGCAAAAAAAGAAGCGAAAACTAGAGTGGCGATCTTCTCAACAGGGCAACAAACCCGGTTGATTGGACTTTATGAAGAATTTAAAGGAGTCTTCACTAAAAAGTGCAATAACGCCGCAACTGACAAGGCGAGGGAGATAGCGTTGCAAAAAATTGATGACAGATTAAATGCGTAAGTCATACTCGTCTACTTATTGTTTATTTTTTTATGAATTAATATTCAGATGAATAGATAAGACTGGCTATATTATCAGGCTAGATGATGTCAGATGTATGATCAATCAAAATTATTTAGGCTAAGTTATGTGAACTGACATACCTACAATGCATTTTCTGTTATTTAGGCTTCAAGCCTCACTGAATTAGGCTTTCTGACCTAGTAACCCTTAGCATATAGTCATTCTCGGCAGTTACATCTCAACAAGGGCCAACTGAAAATGCAAAAAATAATGTGGCAACAGCTATTAGATATCATGCAGCTTCCATCGCAGATCATCTGATAGCATAGAGGGTCACAAATGATGTGGCACACTTTGCTTGGCAGAGCCTTCCTTTTAAATTGCTCAGCGTGACTAAGAAGAGTTGATGCAGTGGTGTCTTTCAAAATGTAAATTCCAGTTCCAAATTATCTCAACATTGCTCAAATTCCAGAATAATATTTTTAACTTTGGGTCTGACATTGTGTGAGGTTTCAAATCTGGTTTTGCATAGGCCTTCTGCAGTTACATGTTAGTGCTGTGACATACTTGGTTAGCAAAGGAAATAACAGATTTTTCAGATCGATCTGTGCTGATAAGGTAGAGTGAAACATTTATCTCTGTACAGTACAATTACTTCTTTGTGTGAGGCAGACATTGAAATTGACATTTCTGTGAACAACTGCCAGAGTAATGGGATTTAAATCCGAAGAAGTGTTGACATCCAGACTTATTTGATCTATTTTCACAGATGTGCACATTTCATCCAAATCCAATTATTACTATTCTGCCTGACGGTGTGTGGACAGATGCCTCCAGTAGATGCCTGTATGTTTAGGCTATGGAATGATTTCTGATTGACATAGTCTGTCTCCACAGGTCCAGATGGGGACTGGCATGCACATGGGTACAGTCTATTGTGCCTATAATATTGGGGAAGCCTGAAAAAGAGGATTATGTTAATACAGAGGCTTGTAAACCTTTAGTCTACTTTACATTTATTTTAACAGTCACATACCTGCAGTTGAGTAAAATGCCTCCTTGATTCTTTGTGTTTCAAGATGACCAGAGAAAGTGATGAAAATGTTCAGGTACTGCTTTAGAGCGAGACATACCCTTATTTCCTGGCATGCAGTTGCCTTCGCAAGACCTTCTGCATCACCAACACTGTACAAGAATGTCCCACATGCAAATAAACATAGAGCTGTGCAGACAGACTGAACAGTGGTCAAGGCTTGGCTACGTTGAGTGTGCTTCCTTATGTGTGGTTTCAGCAGACTGCATAGGTAAACTTTGCTGGGCCTACTGAACCTGTACCTCTCCCACAGATACTCATCAGGGAAGCCCAGTGGAGGACTTCTGTCTCTGAAGACCCTTGGGGCTGGTGGTGTAAATGCTTTGTGTAGAATCTGAGCACCTTCATCTGCCGGGTGGTTGAGGAATGGACATGCCATATTTGGTTGTAACTGGCTGGTCTTTAGAGGCACTGCTTATATAGGCTGAATCTCAAATCGCATGCTTGCATATTATATAGTATGCCAGAATAGTATGCGAGAAGATTAGTATGTCTCAAACCATTGTCTGCTGAAAATGGTTTGCCAAAACTCCCGGATGGTCTACTATTTCTGGTGGATTTTTGAAGTATGCAGCTTTTTGGAGTAATATTGACAACTACTTGCGCAGTGAAAGAGGATGGGTTTCCACGATTCTCTGGTCTTTTCACCTGACAAAAAAGTCAGTTATTGTCCCCTATATTGATAGTTATTGCATCAGTGTCGAACATTCTTGTGCCCTGAAATGAAGTGGCTTTGTCAGTGTTTAGTTTGTCTTTAGTCTCGCTAGCAATTGCTCAATACTTATGACTATTCCAAGTACTAAGATACTAGTATTACTGGCTTATAAGCTTTTAAAACGGCCCGTGGCAAAAGCCATAGAGTTCATAGATGTTGTTTGTGGTGGAAGTAAACTTCATAAGAAATGTAAGTCAGTTTTACACAATGCTTAATGGTGTCTAGCAAAATACTCAAAACTTGGCGTGGTGTTAATGCGCAACAAAATGTAATGCTGAGACAATATTATGACAGTGTAGGTCCCAATCAGTCCCAATATTTGCATACTTGCTTACTGTATACTAAACAGTACATACTTTACCATCATCCGCGAAGTACGTACTGTACTTGTAGTATGCGATTTGAGATTCAGCCATAGTCCAGGCCTATGTCCATTAACTATTGGCTTTTGAAGACAGTGAAAGTGGTAAGACGTGCTTTTCTTAACTTGTTTATTTCTATATGTTCTTTGGAACTAAATTAAACACGTCAATTCATGCTTGGTCACAATGACAGAAAAAAGTCTGAACTTATGTTTCCGAACACGGACAGGATAAAAGTGATGTGAGCGAGAAAATACACGGAACGCTCTTTAGGGATTCTGTTTCCGCCTGTTGGACATTCTTTGAAACACAGCTAAATTAAGCTTGACAGTTAGCCTGCGAGGGAGCAGGCTAGTTCAGAGGTATAAGTTACCTTGGTTACTGAGCAGGGACTCCTATAAGCCACAGTAATGGAACGGAACTCTCACTTAAATTATACAGACTTATCGAAATAAGCCTGGATTTTCCTCTATCTGCCTTGATGGAATACCCCCCAGGTTCAACAGTAAATATAACATGGTAGTTGTTGTTGAAGCTACAGAACAGTTCAAAATTGAAGACACCCAATTCAGCCAATGGCTATATGAATTAGTATAAAATACATTTTTATGATGTTTTTTTTGTTGTGGAGTGGAAGCATTTTAGTTAGAATTTGAGTTACTTCCTGAATGGACTGGATTCAGTTTAAATGGATTGGCTTCAGTTTAAATGGACCCGACTCTGCCCTTTAGCATGCTTTAGCTAGCATCTGGCCAGCCTCCTGGGAATAATATTAGAAAGTGTTGACAGTAACGTGCGTGTTTACCAAATGTTGTGGTTCAAATGAAAACCAATCAAGTGTGTCCCCCCACATATCCAGGTCTTTTAATTTGTAGAAAATGTATCAAAATGTCTTTTGTATAATTCACTAGGTCTGCATTTCAATTCCTTGATTGGAAGATTATATTATGAATGCAGGATAATTAAATTCAGTGATAATTTGTAGGATCTCTGGCGAACAATCTAAAAAGAAATGTAATGTAAATTTTCTTGTCATTGCCAAGCACGACAGTTCCCTTCAATTAAGATGCACACTGCTTTCAAGTTCTGGAACAAATCTCTAAATTGCCAACGAACAGATGTCACTGTGTTGAGTGTTTCTCTCATCTTCAGAATTAAAATCTGCTCCCTGTTTCTAACACATTGCTCCTCTCACCATACGTGAGAAGTGATATTCCTTATGCTTTTGCACATGTTCTCTGAGGGCTCTGTTAGTCCTAGCTGAAGGCAGAGCTGGGGAGCTATTTTAAACATGACTTGTGGATGCAGCTGTATTAAAGAAGGAAGAGGAGGGGGGTACTCGAAAGTGGTGTGTTTGCAGGGGAAAGTGACTAGTCTTAAGGCGTCATAAAACCACACATGCCTGACTAATTGACTCAAGAGTTATTTTTCTCAGTGAGTCATCTGCCGACAGCCGTAGGAGTTGTCATGTAAAGTGTTTCTAGGACTTCTCTTTTGGGCTGGGTACTTACATACAGCCAACATTCAGAATCGTTTTTGGGGAGATTTCACAGACACTGATTAGGCATAGAACTAGGGGGTAAAATTTTGGATAAAGACTCTCAATTGACCATGATTTTTTTTGTTTTAGGTCTAAACTAGGCTTAATCTTTGCGGAACCTTTCTCTTAATGTACATATTTAAGGCGAGGCATATTTTGTCTATTAGATTGCTCTTGGCTGTTGTTGGAATTCACTCTGTTATGAAAAAAATATGGCCAAGAAAACCCGATGTTTGTCTGGAACAGGGCTACCCGACCCTATTCCTGGAGTTCTACAGTACTGTAGGTTTTCTCTGTAACTCTAATTTAGCACACCTGATTCTAATAATTTGTGGAATGAAAAGCTTATTTGGGTTAGTCACAAATGGCTTTGAAGAGAGAACCCACAGGACAGTATATCTTTAGGAAGAGGGTTGGGCAGCCCTGGTCTAGAACTCATTAGTAATGGGTGGAATAATTAAGTTACATTTTGTGATATTGTTTTTGACAACATATTATTTTTAAAATATTGAAATATAAATGCTGGGCTAGTTGATCGTTACTGCACCAAAACACACCTTCATATCTTGTTCTCAATCTTGTATAATTAGAACCCAGTTTGTTTTGTGCACTTGTTTCCATGACGGTAAAATCCTCATGGTTCTCTCCAGCACCTTTCCAGCAAACCCGTCAAGCCACACATGGGCAATGACTTTGCAAAAAAATCACTCACAGTTCTCAATACAAATCATGAGAATTGCCGTACAGTGTATGAACACCTATGTATTGTGATAAATGGATGGATAGATTCCACATTCTGACTGTGATATTTCCCTTTTTCTGTAGCTAACAACGCCAAGCTGGGTCTGACTGAAACCAAACTTGCCATCATTCCTGGTGCAGGTACAGTTTTATTTTTCTAAGTGTGCTCTTGTCCCATTAGGTGCTAAGCCTACATTTACTAGAGTACTAATATTGAAACCAAAGATATTTGACAATATGGTGAGTATGGAACCTGTCTTCCAAATCACAGCTTGTGTTTCCCTGAAATGTCACACAACTGCAGGTTGTGGTTTATAATCAATAGCACCAATTGTCCAGATGTGACTTATGAGCTTATTCTCTTTGTTGGCTGTTGGCACATCCTGCTGTATTGGGCCACTGCATTTTTTCTTTCCCAGAATCCCGTTCCTTGAGTTCTTTATTTAGTATCCTTGGTTTACCAGTTCTGTTGACCAGATGTGAGGTTGACTGGGTAAATTTGAATAAAATGGTGTACCACATCTAAACATTTACACTAAGATATATTTTAGTTGTGGAATTGTTTAATGTGGAATGAGAAACATGGAGCTTATGAAATAGTGCCTGCTTCTGTCTCTGTCTATTCTTAAGGAGCAGTCGTTGCAATATACGTAAGCATGGAAGAGATATGTATCCTTGTGTGCTTTGTGGTTATTGCTTTGTTTCCTGCCTTTTTGTAATTTGTGACCAGGATGCATCTTAAGGAGCACAGATGATGTTGTGTTGCAGATGAAGTCCCCTTATTCCAAATATATAGTTTCATGCGTGGTTGTGGTTAGGAACTTTGAATGAAGACGGCAAGCACAGTGGGGAACTAGGGCAACGCATGTCTGACGAAGCAGCGCTTGTGTTGAGCCCTCTCCAAGGAATTTGTTTTTGATAAAATCAGATTACTGCCCCTCTGTCCAAAAATAGAGGCATATCATGAGAGCTAGCTTAGTGAAATGCCTGGCTAACTGCTGAAGTCTATAGTAGAAAAGTAGCTAAATAGGGTGATAGCCCACCGTAAATTAGTGAGACCTTGCAAGTCATCAAAC
>JACXGI010001555.1:34518-59885 GCA_016801175.1 Esox masquinongy
CCCAAAAAAAAGTTCCTTCCTCTTCCCCCCCCCCCCCACCCCCACTTGCTTTATTGTTCTTTTTTTATTTAACCTTTATCCAGGCAAGACAGTTAAGAACAGGGACGACTTGGCAAGAAGCCTCCTGTGGGGACGGGTCTAGGAGTGTAAAAAAAAAAGTGAAAACCAAGACAAAGACACAGGACATACGGACAGCCCACACCAACAGCACAGACAGATGGCAACAGTGTAAAAACAAACAAACTTCAGCACGTCACGACAAAAGATTACAACACTTTATGAAGAGGGGCCCTGTATCTGTTTACAGCCGTTTGCTGAACAACCACCCGAGAAGGAGATAACAGACAAGACCTGGGTGCTTTATTTTACAAGGTTAACCTTGGAACTGCGATGTGTTTAGTAGCTGTGGTTGAGATGTCCTTTACTGGTGAAAATTATTAGCGCAATCACTATTACAAATGTTTCCGTGGAGATGTCGACATGGTCTGATGACAGATCTCAAAGTTTTGAAAAAAATATTTATGTTCAGTGGCAGTCATTGCTGTGTAAGCTCAGTGGCCAGGAAATTATATTGTCCTTGGCAGCGGACCTCAGATTCAAATTACATAAAAATTGTTTAAAATGAAATCCCCAAAAAGTGTGTGATCCGGTGTGTGGAAGTGTAAAGAAATCCCAATTTACAGTATTCAGACCGCCCTCGCTGAATCACTGAAATATGTCACATATGTAAGTATTCAGCCCCTTTGACATGTCCTTTGACCATCCTTGAGATGTCTCTAGAACTCTATTGGAGTCCACATGTGGCAATTCAAGTGATTGGACATGAAGACCGCACTGTGTATGCCTGAGTGAAACCTAGGAAGTCTCGGCAGAGAGTGAAACCTAGGAAGTCTCGGCAGAGAGGGTGTCAAGGTGTCGATCTGAGGAAGGTTAAGAAAATAAATTGCCAAAGCATTGAAAATTCCCAGGAGCACAGTGCACCATCATTGTGAAATGAAAGAAGTTTTTGTAACCACCAAGACTCTAACTGGGCAAGAAGGTCCTTAGTCAGGGAGGTGACCAAGAACCCAATGGCCACTCCAACATAGCTTCAGAGTTTTGCTGCAGAAATGAGAACCTTCCTGAAAGACAACCATCTCAGCATTATATTAATCAGGGGTCGTATTCACTAAACATTTTATCTTACCACTAGGAGGACTCCTAAACAGCACTAAAAGTTCCTAGCTAAGAGTTTCCTCTTAAAACCTATTCACAAAGCTACTTAGACCAACGTTTACTAAGGAATGGGGAAAAGTCTTAAGCTAAGAGAAGGACGGGGTTGACTCCGTTGCTATGGATGTTGCCGTGTTCCACGAGCAAGCTTACTATGCCGACTGTGATTGGCTGAGAGGGGAGGAATCTCGGTCAGTGAATTCTTCATAGCAGTACTGTAGAAGGATGTGTCATTGCCATATTGCCATATTCAAATAAAAATGTGGGGTAAGTGTCACTGATTAAACACAAAACCATGAATGATATACTGAATTGTCAAGATATGTTCAGCTAATTGTCAGCCTCTTACATGTCTGGCAGCTCATAAAGAAATGTGCGTTCTTCTTTTGATGGTACAATCATTTGTGAAATTGTGTGTCCTGTATATAGCATCAACTACACCGGGTGGTCCAGCTATGACCATGAAGGTGGCTTTTTCTTTGTAGTTGGCGAATGAGGAAACCGAATGATTTGTCAGCAATATGGGGTCTGGAGAGCACGTTTGTTTTATGCAATATTCTACTGACAGATGACTGAGATATACGTAGTTTGCGCTGCATAGTTGCATTTTCCCTGTGGCCAAGTAGCGTAGTTGTCACAACCTTGATCTCCGATGTTAGTGGGTTGTTTCTGTTTCTTGGTGAAGTGACTGCATCAATGACTAGACTACTATGATCATACTACCCTCGCGATTAAGGTGATGCCTTTTTAAAAGCTCAGTATTATTAAATGTTTCTAAAACGTCAACCTGATTACGAAGCGGATTACCGGCAGCAGCCCTTTTAGGATTTTTTGTGATTTGGTTTTAGTGATTTAGGAGTCCTCTTGACTACTCCTAACTGTTCACAGATTTAGGAGCTGGTTTTAGCGCTAAAATGCATTGTGAAATACTTTTAAGCCAAAAATGTAGGAGTCCTAAAGTTAGGACTGACATGCCCATTTTTATTTGAGTTACTCCTAAATCAGCAAGTTAAGAGCTACTTTTAGCCTTAAGATGTTTTGTGATACGGCCCCTGGTCTTTATGGTGGAGTGGCTAGACAGAAAACACTCCTGATTAAAAGACATGATATGCCGTCTGAAGGACTCTGAGAGCATGAGGAAATGATTTTCTGGTCTGATGAGACCGAAATCGATCTGCTGGGCTTAAATGCGAATGACAAAAACAAGGTACCACTCATCACCTGGCTAATACATTCCCATGACAATTATAAATTAAGTCCATAAAAACAAAATGTGGAGAAAGTGACTGGGTCTGAATGTTTTCTGAAGGTACTATAAATCCATGAAACTCTGAGACATTGAGAAAAATAAAAAATCAAGTGGTATTGACTTTCTGTATGGACTGTATTTTCTGTGAAAGAGTTAAGGGATAATAGTTGATTCATTTTCCGAGTATAGAAAAACATACCAAATAGCAAAAAATACATTATGTAGGGCTGTAAAATAAAACCAAAATAGGTTTGGAGATGAAATATGTAAACAATGTAGTTGTTGACATAGTGCAGTTCATGAAAAAGATTTAGAATAATCACAATGAGTTTTATTGCCAAGTACGTTTCACAACAAACAAGGAATTTCTTCTGGTTGGTGCAATAATTTATACAAAAGGAAAAAGGGAAAAAAGAAACTTACCAGTGGACTGAGCCTAAAAACAGTAGACAGAGCGTTAATAAATTACAAAAAAATTTAAGGTGCAATATTTTGTCCAATTGAGGGTTGTGTGTATGTATGTGGGAAAGGGCTATAGCCAATTTTGTTCCGGGGGCATGTTCATGAGGCCTGCTGCTGTAGGAAAGGAGCTGTTCTTGTGGAGAGAGGTTTTTGTTCTGATAGATCTCAACCTTCTGCCAGAGGGGAGAGCTCTGAATAGTCCATTTCCTGGGTGAGAGGGATCAGACCCAATCATTGCTGCTCGCCTCCATGTCCTGGAGGTGTGTACAGTAGGTCATGTAGAGACGGCAGATTGCGGCCAATCACACTCTCTGCAGAGCGGATGATGCACTGCAGCCTGCCCCTGTCCTTGGCACTTCTCCTGAAGTCCACTGTCTTTAGGGCGTTGAGGTCCAAGTTGTTCTGTCTGCACCAGAACACCAAATGGTCAATCTCTCACCTGTAGGCGGACTCGTCTCCATCAGAAATAAGTCCGATGAGGGTGGTGTCATCCGCAAACTTCAGGAGCTTGTCAGAGTGGTGACTGGAGGTGCACCTGTTGGTGTACAGGGAGAAGAGTAGGGGGGACAGGACACAGCCTTGAGGGGAGCTGGTGCTGATGGTCAGAGGGTCAGACAAGTGCTTCCCCAGCCTCACGTGCTGCCTCCTGTTGGACAGGCACTCCTAGTTGGGAGAGCTTGTCTTGGAGCAAAGCGGGAATTATGGTGTTAAATGTGGACCTGAAGTACTGAAGTCCACAAACAGGATTCTGGTGTAGGTTCGAGGGGAGTCATGATGCTGGAGGATGAAGTGAAGATCTATGTTGACCACGTCGTCCACAGACCTGTTGGCTCTGTAGGCAAACTGCCATGGGTCTAATAGAGGGTCAGTGATGGTCTTGAGGTGGGACAGTACAAGGCGCTCAAATGACTTCATAACCACAGAGGCCAGGGTGGCGGGTCTATAGTCATTAAGTCCTGTGATCCTTGACCTTTTGGGGGCTGGGATGCTGCATGTCTCTGGTGAGATGTTAAAAATCTCAGTAAACACAGCAGAAAGTTGAACTGCACAGTGCTTTAGGGTGGATGGGGAGACACCGTCAGGCCCTGCTGCTTTGGGGAGGTTCTGTCTCTTGAATAGTCTCTTAATGTCCCCCTCCAGGATTGAATGTTCCATTGTAGTGGCAGAGGTGGGGATGATTGGGATGGGTGAATGTGAATGGGCCCCAGTGGTGGGGGGCTGGTGTTGATGGCTGGACACACAGAGAAGGCATGTTGTCAGGACTGCCCTTTTGTCTTTCAAATCTGCAGTAGAACTTGTTCAGGTAATTCGCAAGACGGAGGTCATTAATGGAATGGAGGGATTTAGGCTTGTAGTTGGTAATCTTTTGGAGGCCTCTCCAAACAGAAGCAGAGTCAATGGCTGAGAACTGTTTTAATTTGTGACAGAATACAGGAACAGAGTCCTATCGCAAAATTTGAGTTTGGCTTTAAAGATATGCAGCTTTAAAAGTTGATAATCTGCTCTACCTAGTTCTGAGAAAAAAGGCTAGAAAGATTTTCACACTTGCCAGAGAGCTGGTCTTTGTTTATGCCAATTCAGCGTAGTTCACACCCTCTTATACCTTAACCCACCCAGCTATTTAAATATTCAAATGGGGACGCTCTGGCCCTGTGCTAAACTGGTCTGGTTGGTCTCTAATACACATAATATATCAAACCAACTAAAATTTCATTTTTTTCACATGCACTTGATACATCAGGTGTAAACAGTACAGTGAAAGGTAAAGTGGCTTAGCAGCAGGATTCATAATAAATAGTAGCAGCAATGTAAGTGCAGATAGATTGAGTGTGCAGGTGGAGAGCCACCGAGCTGTTTAGCAGTCTTACTGTACTGATGGACTGGGTTGTCCACATCATGCGTTAGGAAGGAGATCTTCATGTGCAACTTAGGTATGCCGGTTCTCATATGGGTGGGGAGCAATGTACCATTCTCCTTGTAGGACTGGTTTAGGTCAAACGTTGTCTGGCGATGCTGAAAGAAATTCAGGAGAAGAAGACTTTAGGACAAAGATTAGGCTTACCCAGTTAACTGTTAACACAATTAGTGAATGGCTCACTATTTAGTCTATCCAAAATAGCTGGTCATAATCACGCACAGACTTGGATGAATGACTTGTCAATTTGTTAGCTAATTATCAAACCAAGTGGCTAGCTGGCTTTTGTGTAGACAATGTAAACATAATAGCTGGTCATAATAACTCACACCCGGATGGATAACTGATCTTTCAGGTAGCTAATTATCGAAATAAGTGACTTGCTCATTTTTGTGAAGAGAATGTAAACATAACAAAAGCAGGACATAATCACGCTCTCTCATTTGTAATGAATATGGATTGTCTATTCATTTCCTGTAATAAGTTAATCAATTCCCACAACAGATTATAATATGTATATTGTTGGTCCATGTGATAGGGCCCCTGCCAGCTACAACGTATTGTTTGAAATGTTAACAAATTCCGAAATAAATGGCGTAACATTGTAAAACTGCACGCGACTAACATGAGAGTTCTATGGAACATGCTGGCGAAGTTAGAAATGTCTGACAGCATCAGGTCATGTCAAAATGTTATCCTGTGCAAAAAGTGTTCAAACATCAGATGGGTGTATGATCATGCAATCGACCATGATTATTTTCCCCCGTTTATGACAAAAACAAATTACCATGGAGAGAATGAGAGAACAGTCTGATTATTAGCTACCCAGTTATGAGCCCTCAAAGATTGATAAATATTATTCTCTTCATGTATTGCTCTTAGATAGGGCCTCTAGGTTACCTGTCTCCAGTGTTTTTGTAATTAAATGTGACAGTTTACAGAAAATAACAAAAATTACTTTGTAGCATTGAAAATTGAGGAGTACAGTAATAGCCATGCGTTATGTATTTTTATCAATTTAAATATTTATTCAAGGAGAACGATGGTAACCCAGAGGCCCTACAATAAATCTAAAGCGTGAGAGGGGGAGAGAGAGAGAAACAGGTGGACCCACAAGTCTTCCCTCTGCCTGCTTGCTGCCAGTCTCTCTCGCCGGCTGAAAATAGGTCACTAGAGCCCTGGCGACCGTCCGAGTTCTCAGAGATTTATTAACCGCCGCTGTGCTCCCTGGAAATACGGAGGTGCGAAGGGAGTAAGGACGCCAGCAGGGTGCTTTTTTAAAAAAAAATTTTGACGGGCCCGGATGTAGTGTCGCCCTTTGCCCTGGAACAAATTTGCTCACTGACCTGTTATTAAGCGGCATCTAGGCCGGTGGTTCTCCGTATCCGACCTTAGCACCTGGGTTCTGCTGGTTTTCTTCATTTTCCTCTGATCAGGGACTGGTGTAGACCTGGGACACTAGGTGAATGCAATTAAATACCTGGTTGAATGTCGAAGTAGTGGAGCCCCAGGTGCCTGTGGCCTTACCCATTCCTCTGTCACAGTCACTTGCTCAGTGAGGAAATGGAGCACACCTGAATGTGAAACTGGCATTGTCATTGCTCTGTCAATTTTGAGAATGTGCTGTAAAACATTTTTTTTTTTTTAAAGAAAAGTCTGTCTCAGGTCAAGCAGACTGATGTCAAGTCAAACTGTAGAGGTTACACAGAGAAGGGACAGGCAGCTGTACTGGCTCTGTACTTTAAATATTTGTATTTGAAATAATTACTGAGGGGGTTAAAGTATAGGTTGTCAAATTTTATGAGGCCACGAGGCGTTGGGTTGTCTTCTCTGGTGAGACTCTGCTAGGCCTGTATGGCAGCCATCTTCAGTTCTTTGTGTTTAAGTCTTTTTGGCTTTAAACTTAAGTATCACTTGTAATACTTCGGGATTTTGAGATTTGGGGCCTTTCTGTGGGTGTGCGGATTTCATACTGGTGGCAGTTATTGTATCTGTTTGTCACACGTGATGGTCGTAATCGGATATACTTGTGATCTGAAAATTGTTTTAAATGATGGCAAAGCCTATACTTCATCTGCTTGTTATTGCTCCAACATTCAGAGGGATTATCATTGCGTATCTGATGTTGATAGTTTATAAACATTATTTTATTATATTTATAAATCATCCTAACAAGTGCATGGATGCTGGCTACTTTCAGTTTTCTGGGAGTAG
The DNA here is from genome assembly GCA_016801175.1 of Esox masquinongy. Lineage (NCBI taxonomy): Eukaryota > Metazoa > Chordata > Actinopteri > Esociformes > Esocidae > Esox > Esox masquinongy. The sequence continues at coordinate 41,571 of JACXGI010001555.1, forward strand.
GCCTAGCTGTTTAACTTTCGAGAGGGGCAAAGCATTTCGTTTCTAACAGCTGGCTGTTGCCACAACAATTGTAAACTTTTACATGTTATGTTATCTTCTAACAACCTGTTGGGAATATATTTGAATATTACGCATGTCCCTTTGCATGTTTAACGAATTGCACGCTGTTAAAACAAAGCAATTGTCGACTCCCGTTGCTGAAAGCCCTGATCTGGTGGCGGCCTGGTAATTTCTCCTATTATTGCAATCATAGCAGCAGGCTCAACGAACACTCCCACCAGTGTCTGTATTGACAGCCAAATCATCCAATTGAGCGCTTAGTGTTAGTGACGTGGTGTCTTGTTTTCAGTAACTTTATCTGGTCACGGTTCATGACATTAAACAGGGTGTCCGTGGGTCCTTAGTCTTAAAAAGGTCTTAATTTTTCTTAATGAAAAGCCTTAGTCTTAAATTGTATTAGTTCACATTTTCAGAGGTCTTAAAAGTGTTTCTTAAGTTCTGTTAGCATTGTTTAGATGTGACACAAAAAGTGTGGTTTGTGAATGCATTTTGGCTCTGGTCGTGCGCAGAGGAACCACAATTTCAGTCAGAATGTTAGACATCAGCAAGACACTCGTGATGGTTGGCTGCTTTTCTCCCAACACCGTTGTTCATGAGGTAGATAGGTAGCTAGTACCAAGCTAGGTAATTTAGCTACAGTGAGGGGGAAAAAAGTATTTGATCCCCTGCTAATTTTGTACGTTTGCCCACTGACAAAGAAATGATCCCTCTATAATTTTAATGGTAGGTTTATTTGAACAGTGAGAGACAGAATAACAACAAAAAAATCCAGAAAAACCCATGTCAAAAATGTTATGAATTGAGCATTCCTGGAGCAGGAATGGCGCTGTTAGGTGAAAGTGCAACTGAATTTGCTCCCAAATGCTGATTGTGCTAGGTATTGAGATTTTGCCTAGAAAGGATTTTTTTGAAGGCATATAGGGAGCAAACACTGCATTGGTAAATTAGTGTTGGCAGTACTGAGGCTGCATTTTTACTAGCCCCCTCCTCCCTATTTCGGGAAATTCACTTTGTTGTTTGATGGGGCAGTAAAAAAATGGCGTTTCTCTTTGACTATAACCACATGAGAAAGTAAAATGTAAAATCCGTGGTAATCATTTGTGTAGATTGGTAATGATACCACAGGAATGCATTACAATTATGAGCTGAAAATTTTATGTCCAAAATATCACAGTTGCCTGCAATTTCTGCACTTTTACTGCAGTTTCAAAATTGAAGTTGTATTTTGTAGCGGCTATCTTCCAAACCTTGATAGCGTATCTTGACAGGTATGGATGCGGAACTTTTATTCAAGCGTTTGCCCAATTACAGAACATCATAATTATCGGATAAACAAGATTGTGCATGTCAGTCTCCCTTTGAATGTCCCACATACTGAAAACACTTGGCTCCTCCACAAAACCTACGCCAAGGTCAAAGAGGGGTCTGTACCCAGGTTTGTTTCCACAACCAGGCCTGTTGAGGTGAAAGGTCGATGGATGCTACCTCCCCACGTGAGGGGTGGTCAGGAAGCGTGCGTGCGTGCGTGCGTGCGTGAGACCCAGGGCATTTGGATTGACTAATGCTTAGAAAAAATACGTTCATTGTGTTCCTTTCAGATTATTATTTACCGTAAATGTTGGATTTCATAGTATTCATAAAGGGGAATTGACAAATTGATCGTAGCTGAGCACTCTGGGATAATGAAGGACGTTGACTCGTTTTTTGTAGCTGGAAATCGGTTCCACAATGTTCATAATAGGTGCCCTTGACTTCTTTGAACAGGGGTTTTCCAAAACACTATGAAGTGGTGTTTCCAGACAGCTTGCCTCCCAATTGCCACACTTTTTCTTCTTACATAATGCAATGGTTTTGACCTGCCAGGTTCTATAGTGCAGCATGGAGTTAATAGGTTTCCGTTTGGAACACAGATGCACTCCCAACCCAGACAAATCTTTACCATTGTGACTCACCTGAGTTCTTAAGAATACATTGCACTCCTTACACAGAGTTTTGGCAGGGTTTATAATGAGAACCAGTTCGCAGGGAACAGAAATGTAAGCAAACAATTTTGCCATGTCTGTGACGGGGTGTTTTCGCACTCTCATAATCCAGTGATTTTAGTTGCAACTTGCACGTCTGGACTGTGGTGCCCTAGTTTAGAATGAGTTGTTTGAAACCATTATTCTCATGGTTTGGTAAATATCACTCATCCCTGAATATATTGATAAGAACATGGCCTACTCATGACTCTGCAGAATTGTGAAGGTGTAACAAATCTATTATGTAATCCTTATGTTAAGTACACACACACACTAGGCGGGGCTATGTAAATGAACTTGTTGAAGGAGGACAGCGTTTAGGATAGTCTTTGTCTTAATGTATGGTTCTTTCCTTGTCAGCACGGCGTAGGTGATGTCAGGGACGCAAAACTATCCGTCTGTAGCCAGACAGAAAACACAGGTGTCTTTACTACAACCTGAAGGGTGGTTCTGGCCTTCGACACCATTCATTCACACCTGTTAATTATCGCTAAGCTATGACAGGTCATTTTAACCATTCTTTTATGAGAGCTAATTAGTTGCTTTGGGTCAAGTCTCTCCTGGGCCGGTGGAATTTTTTTTACATTTTTATCACGCCTGCCTGCTGCTGCCGGTTGGTACGATGTAGCATTCCCTCTGCCCACAGGTTCCCTCACAAACTGTGATGGGGCACTGGTTTTACAGTGCCTAGGGGTGGGAGTTACTTTGCATGGTTGTGTCTGATTGGCCATTATGCACGTGATGGGCAGGCCGGCTGTCGGTTATTAAGTGCCACTGTACCGTGGAACTGCCAGAATGTCAACAGTGGTCTCCTGTTGTATTTGCATCAGCTCTGCTTCTAAGAACATCGGATGTGCTTGCTTGATTGTCTCGGGGTTTAATGGTTGCCCAGATGGTACTTAACACCGAAAACATTCTTGGAATACCTTTTATTACCGTCTAATTGCTAAATACGCCTTTTCTGTTCCTTCCAATATAAAGGCCATTCACTATTTCTGAGAAATCATAATTTCCCCAGGAACAAAGTTGTCCTCATCCCCATTGAATCTGTTGTGCTAAGGGTGACCAAAACGTTGGAGCTAAAGAGTGCTGCTGGGAGGTATTTTAATAAAGATGGACTAGTTTAAAGTTTAAAATGTTCAACTTGCCCTTTCCCACAGTTGCAATTTAGCATTTTAAAAGCTAGTTACCTTTTGCACTTAAGTTTTGGTCAAACCTGTGGGTAAATCCCTTTTTTGTCCATTGTCATGTGGTACCTCACTTGTCCATTGTCATGTGGTACCTCACTTGAGACTGTGGCTGCCTGATATGGGACTCTAATAACAAACTGCTTTTCACCTGAGTAGAAAAGAAATAGGTTGCCATTTGTGACACAATCCATTTGTAAGTACTATACAACAATACTCAAAAGATTGTGTTATAACAAGTATTGTTCATCTTTGTGTGCCTACATGTTCCACAGGCTTTGAAGTAGTATACTGTATCAGAGTGATTCGTAATGAAATTTGAACAAAAACCAAATTATGATTTTGAATATTTAATTTAATCCATAGTAGAATGTTTGACTTATATTTGAAATATGTATCTGAAAGCATAATTGAGAAATAAGTTGTCATATCATTCCTACTGCAATTGTTTTAGCTTTTTAGCATGCATAGATGGGGCATGCTATAATTTCCTACTTAAACAGATGAATTATATTTGTTGTTTTATTTGTTGCAGTTTGAAGAAGGTTATCGCTGGCATTTGGTTAGTTTCTTATGCTCTCTTTCTGTGGAACCTGCAGGAAGTAATCTAAAGATATTAGCTAGCTTACATTAGCAAGTAGCTTGTTAGCTATCCCAGGTAAGTGTGTTGAAACATCAATCGTCCACCAATGCTTGTCCAGTGCTTTCCCTGGTTGAAAAGGAGCTGGCTAGTAGCAACAGAATACTTCTAGTAACTGAGAAAATGTAAACAAATGCTAACTTTCTTCAAACTGCATGCATAGGAAAACAAATGACACCCAAGGTCACTTAAGCTAATTATGAGCAGCTGGCATAAGCTGAGTTTTCATCAATATGTAGAGTGTGATAAATATTTTCAGTAATTATTCCTTAAGATCCTAAGTTCAAAAACTGCATTTGTTCAACAATGCCTCCCTCAAAAGGACTATTCTAAACAAATAATGTTTTTTGTTTTTGTCTGCGTTTAGTGAGAAATCGCTTATCTGCGTGACACTACCGGCACAGTTCCGGGTCTTCTCATAACAATCAGTGCTCTGGCCCAGATCTTTTTAAGTCATGGGCCCTCCTCGTCTGGCGAGCTACACACCTGCTGGGGATTTGCAGATGAGCTTTGATATCACCTGCTGTATCAGGTAACTCTGGCATTGTGTTGTGGGTTTGGCCTTTTCTGGTTTGCACTTCAGGTTGGGAATCAAGCCATGAAGCCAAGATGAACATCTCTACTTTTATGATGACTGCCATTGGTTCCTTGGTGACCACACAATCAGTCAGTTTTACTATATAAAGCCTGTTTACATCAGTGGTTGTCACAAAGTGATTATACAGATACACAGCCTGAAACCCCAAAGAGCAAGCGTCAACAAGAAGAAACAATGCAGATTGGCCAGGAAAAACTCCCTAGAAGGTCGGGGAACCTAGGAAGAAACCTACAGAGGAACCACACTGAGGGGTGGCCAGTCGTCTTCTGGCTGTGCTGGCTGAAGATTCTGTACTCTACATGATGTTTTTGGGCCACATGTACAGATAAGCAGCGGATCAGTAAATGCAGATGGGCAAACAATTGGGACTGAGACGGGGGGGTTCCAGAGACAGTGTAGCCTCATCCGAAGGTAACCCTGGAGCAGGCCAGTCAGGCCGGAAATAACTCCATCCACTTTGCCAAGCACCAGACCAAAGGGACACCAACCAACTGAAAACCACCGTGAGAGTTTACTCCCATCGCATGAGTGTTATGGATAGCATGGGGTTACACAAGTAATTGAGCTTTATGGGAGAAAGCCCTGCCCCCAGCTGTTTAGAAACTCCAGGTACAGTAAGGAGGCCTGCACCTTGTGACCGTAGCATACCGTGTAGGTATGTATGGCTGGACCTCTTCAGGGAGATATGTAGGTGCAAGTCCATGTAATAGGTTGTGGATTAACAGTAAATCTTTAAATCTGCCATACCCTCACCAGGCAGCCTGTAGATTTTATAGGTGGACCAAGTACAGCAAGTAAAAGAGAGTTTAGTTGGAATTGGGTACCGGTGGGTTTAGGGCTGAATAGTATTTAGTGAATGTTTTTTTTTTTTTTAACACGCTCCAGTGTCCCCAGTGATCTGAGTTCCTGGCAGTTAAATGCAATCTCAGGATGACTGAGTTTTGGAAAACAGTGCTTATTTAGGGAGGGGTCTGTTATTTGTTTTCTAATGTTCCTAATCCTTTCATCAAAGGAGTTCAGGAATTCATCACTGCTGAAGTGAAGGGCAACTTTGTGGAATGCTGCTTTCTTAGTTACCTTGGCAAAAATAAATTTTGTCTTGTTTTGGTTATCCATCAGAAAACTAGGTTGATTGAGTAATGTGTGAACTTCCATATTTCATTGTAAGGTCTTTCTGATCTTAAGATCAGATATTTACCCCCCCAACACCACTTCCAGCAGCATCTGGTCTCCTGTCTGGAGACTGACCAGGACCGACCCTGCTTGTCTTTAGAAGCGAGCTGTCAGGATGCAGCGTGTTCTGCTGCTGGCTAGCAGTATGTAGAGAAATGTCATAGAGAAGCTTTGTTTTGGTTCAGATGAGTAAACATAAAAGAAAATACCGGTTTCCCTCTGATGTGAGCACCGCTCAGAAGCATAGCTACCCATTTGTCACGGTCTGACTTTACTATCGGGCAAATGGAGAATAAAAACCTACATTGATAAATCGGATCACAACAAAATGTTCTCAACAGCAGTATGAGTAGAACTGGGCCAAGTGGAAAGAGGTCAAAATGTAAACAGACCTAGGTTGAATAGAGTGCCTGGAAATAGACTAGCACAGTAGAGCTCTGTTGCCTAGTGATGAGCAGTGGTAATTCAAGCTTCAACCACAACCTTTTAAAACTGGGTTAAACTTGTGCAGAACTTACAGCTTAAACAAGTAGATCTTTGCCTGTGGCTACACGTCACTATATTTCACTGGACAAAGTTCAAAATGTGTGACAACGTACATGTTTGTGCTTCCACTGTTGTCAGTTTAAAATAATTGGGGTTTTTTCTATTTTTTACAGTGCAACTGTTTTAAGTGTTCTTTGAAAAATTGTTGAACACAACATGGCCCATGTAGGCAATAAAAAAGAGGAATTCAGTGATCAAATGTATTGTTCATTGAGTTTTAAACATTTCAGTTAATAAGATTAATTGATATATCAATGGAAGGAAGCAGGTCATGTCATGGAAGCAGGTCACTGTTAACCAAAGGAGATACTAGAAAGTTGTATATTGATATATTTAGTTTGTGTTCCAAGGTAATTTTTGTTCTGTGATGGAGACTTGTTGGGTACAGGGTGAGTGTGAGCCAACAATACGTGTGCCTGCTTCAAAAAAAAAATTCTGGACTGTCTAACAGGGTCTAGTTGTCTGCTGTTGCCCTTAGAGGGCTGGGTGGGCTTGTAGCATGAATTTATGGTGGATTTAGAGTACAATGGATGAAGGTTCGATGTAATACATTCTGACCAATTTGTCTGAAATTGAGATATACATGTGAAGCCAATAGAAATGCTCTTATCCTGATTGTGAAGCACACTTCTCTTGATCACATACTGAAACAGTGTACAAACTGAAAATATTCTCTCTCTTTTCTAGACATGAATTACCAAGTGAGTTTAGAGTACAGATGCATGTTTTGTACACTTTCCCAGATAGTTTTGAATAATGTATTGTTACGGTCTGAAGTCCCCCTCATGTTTTTATTGTTGTGATTGTGTTTGTCAGGCTGTGTGGCAAAGTTCTGTAGTGTTAGCTGTGGGTAAGTAAAGGTCTAGAATTACATGTGCGGGAGCAGCCTTGTTCCAGAAAGTGCCAGAGTTCCCACACCTACCCCGAGGCTCTGCTGTGATAGCGCCATTTTTTACACACTGAAGTACAGTCAATGATTTGCTACTGTGGTGTCATGTATGAAATAAAGTTCAAATGTTGTTTCTTTTGGGTGGTGTGTTTATTTGTGCTCCAAACAAGGTTTATGCCCTGGGTTAATGACAGTGAAGGTTGTGAATTAAATTAAATTAATGTAGCCTATGAGTGTTCGTGTTACCTTTTCACACAGAACTCTGTTTAGTCTTGATCTTTAATGAATGTGAAAGTGAGAATACGTACTGCTTCTAAAGAAATGTACTGCCAAATGAGTTGTACACCCTGGTTTGATATTGTATAATTTTGAGTTCGAGGCTTGTTGCATTTCTGAAATTGGGCTAGTAGCAAACCTTATCCTGCTCACGACGCCCTTACAAACCGGCAGGCTACTTATAACGAGCAGTGTGCAACACTGCCCCTAGTGGTCTTAGAAAATGTATCACACCATATCATGCAAAGTTTCTGAGGCTTTGGTAAGCAATCCCCTGTAGCCGTGGGGGTAAAGCTGCAGTCTCTGTTGCCACTGGTTCTGAGTTTGATTTCTGCCTGTGGTGTGTGTTTTGAAGACGCTTAAGTGTTTCAAATTATAAAGCAGAAAGACTCGGAAAGTACTGATGTCGCTCGGTGGAACTGAACTCGCAACCTTTGTCGCCAAAGTCAGCGACGGTGTCGCCCATCCACCATCCCCAACCACGACACCCTTACAAACCGGCAGGCTACTTATAACGAGCAGTGTGCAACACTGCCCCTAGTGGTCTTAGAAAATGCATCACACCATATGATGCAAAGTTTCTGAGGCTTTGGTAAGCAATCCCTCTAGCTGTGGGGGTAAAGCTGCAGTCTCTGTTGCCACTGGTTCTGAGTTCGATTCCTGTCTGTGGTGTGTTTTGAAGACGCTTAAGTGTTTTATAAAGCAGAAAGACTCGGAAAGTACTTATGTCGCTCGGTGGAACTGAACTCGCAACCTTTGTCTCCAAAGTCAGCGACGTTGTCGCCCACCCACCATCCTTGACCACGACACCATCCCTGACCACGACACCCTTACAAACCGGCAGGCTACTTATAACGAGCAGTGCGCAACACTGCCCCTAGTGGTCTTATAAGATGTATCACACCATATCATGCAAGGTTTTGGGTGGGGGGGGGGGTTTTCTTCATCCTGTGTTTTGCAGCTGAAATTGAGCAAATCGACTTTGGGGCTGGGGGTTTACTGCTGTTGAGGCTACTCAATATACTGCTACAGAGTTTTGGGGCAGGACTGACAAAACTAAACCTTGTTTAGAGCCAACTAATTAATACTACTATCACCAGGAGTAACAATACTCACAGGAACAGACACACAACACGTTACACTGCAAGTCAACATGCTACTGTTCAAGTAATGACCAAAAACACCAACTACCATGAGGAAAGTGACATTGTGACAGAATGACTTCTTAGAAGTTGTTGCAAAAGGTTTCTGGATTATTAAATCAAGGTTACACAACATTTTACCAGAATGTGGTGGCTGATGTGATGCATGATGCAATTATACCATATATCTCACCTCAGATCTGCCCTTTGGTTCACTCAGTGAATTTTAAAAGCATTGGGACAGCAACGCTTCCTGGCACTTCAAACAATAATGAAATTCTGGACTTGCATTTATACAGAGACAATGCACTTGCATTTGAGATGTCGCCTGTCAGCTAATTTCAGGACATATTCCACCATATATAAAGGAAATGTCTGAAAGATCGATCAGTCATTCACAACCTCTAGGAGTTAGCAGTGCCTGTACTCCAGGACCAATACCCATTGGCAAAATACTTTGGCCAAACCACATAGGCGACACTTCAAGGACACGGATTAGCCTCAAAAACAGGGTTGCATAAATAAAAACTCCCCCAAAGACCCTGCAGAGTTGAGTTATCAGAACACAAAAAAAATCATTGTGGAACGATGAGACCATGACAAAGTAAGATATTTCACCTCATATGTTAAATGTGGCGGGGTGGCCTCACTGTTCTTTATCGATGTAACGGTGGACAGATACAACAGACTACTTTCCTCTAAACTCATTGGACATCCTTATGGTGTTAAGGACATTCTGCACTTGAACGCCGTAGTCTTTTTGTCATTTTAAATCCTGGACTAGAGAGCAAAAAAACAGCTATTGTTGTCCAAGAAGTTTCAGTGAACAATGCTACTTTGTAGAACCGGGAAATAAAATAGCTTATCACAACCAAAATTATTTCCTTTTAACAACTTTTTAAAGTCCTGACATTACATTATGTTGCAGTATGTTATGTTATTTTAAGCTACAGCACAGTGTGTTATAACAAGTTGATGAAGCAAGCCAGTCGGGCATGGGGCCATCGGTTAGAAAGAGAAGGAGCCGCACACAAAAATGCAGCACCAGATTACCGTTGGGCATTGCTCCATCAGAGGGCTGTGATGAAACACATGCATGTCCCTTCATGGGTAAACAGTTTTCCATCCAAGTTCTTGTGTAAGAGTTAAGAAACAAGGCCAAACACTTCAAACCCACTGCTTCCATGATAAACCGAGGTTTTTCCACATTCTCCCGGAGCTCGTGCATAGTTTTTCAAGTCATTCAAACAAACATACACATTTTCACATAATTCACCGGAGAGTCTCATCCAGAGCGACTTGCAGTAGTTACTGTAATTCTGATACTATTTCCCATTGGCCCCACACTCTGGCAGCCACACACAACCATAACTTCATAATATGTATGGCACACAATGGGATATCAGTAACGCACACTTCTGTGCTATAATTTGTTTTTCTAAGTGGCTTAGACACGGTTAATAGCGGCCACCAAGATGAAAACAATACTAACCAACATCACTATCACCACCACCACCAGCCACGCCATATCTGCTCACCATGATCCATTCAGAATGACTTGAACATGTCTGAGCCATGTGTACAGTCTGGACGGTGAGGAGTCTATGATCGCAGTAAACAGAGCCCTGCTCAAACACACTGATATTGACACTGGCCGGGCATCCTTTTCGCCTAGGGACAGACGCTGTTGTTGGGGGCCTCTCCCAGCTAAAACTGTTCCCAGGGCATGTCCCCAGCTAGGGCATTTTCCAGGACATGTCCCTGGCTAGAGCTGATCCAAGACATGTCCCCGGCAAATTCATCTACATTTCGTCAAACCAGATTCAAACCAGTGACCTTATTGGCCCAACACTAACTGCTACCCCTTCATCTTATACAACACTGCTTCATTTTCAGGTCTTTGTCAGTTTGTCACAAAATATTCCCACAGAGGAATTTACAGAAGATAAGCTGTTCACCAGTCATTTACACACTGATTAGTTGATGTTTTACATCAGGTGTGCTAGTCTCTGGGGATTTTACCTGCCAACTTGCACAGAAACAATTATAGGTTGCATTTTGTTCCATGTCAGCAAGCTAGCCATCTTCATTCACAAATAATCTCCTCTCTCCTCTACTCTCCCTCCTTCAGGTGGTACCCAACGTCTGTCCAGGGCCATCGGGGTAGCCCTGGCTAAGGAGCTGATATTTTCAGCCCGGGCAATAGACGGAACAGAAGCAAAGAGACTGGGTCTGGTCAGTCATGCCGTGGAACAGAACAAGAGTGGAGATGCTGCCTACCTCAGAGCGCTGGAGCTGGCCCGCGAGTTCAACCCAAACGTATGTAGATCACAGGTGCACAGAAGCTGAAACGAAACGCCAGTAACATTTTGCCACATAAAGCAATGTCAAATCCTGTCAAATCCTTACAAATTACACCTCCACAAGTACTAGTCTTACAGCTGTCACAAACAGATTTGATTTCCAGTGATCTTCTAACTTTATACAAAAGAACCGTCTGTTGTATGGATTGGACACCACAATCACCAGTATTGATGTTGACCTTTCACCCTAAACAAACCGGTCTGTCTGCTTTGCTCTCTGCAGGGTCCCATTGCAATAAGGATGGCAAAGTTGGCTATTAGCCAGGGTATAGAGGTAAGACTCATACATAACAAGCTGAATCCTCGTGTAACTTGGCCAAAAATTCCCCATACATTTCTGGTGGACTTTCCCAATATTGTTAGCATAGCAAGGTCACAATCCCCCCAAAAGTGAACGCCCTTAATTATCATACCAGCCTTGCACTCACTTCACTAAGTATTTTATAATTTTACCAAATCAGTAAATGTTTATTAGTTTATGATTGGGGTGAATGAGTAATATGTCGCTTATAGCACGATATATTGACAGTTGTCTCTGATAAGTTAAGACTGCCTGTATAGTAGGATCCACCCCGGGCCAGCCCTAGGCATACTGTAAGTGACATAGGCGGTTGCTTAGGGCCCCCAACCTATAGGGGACCCCGGTCCGCTAGTGAGCCATGTACCAATAGGGAAGAGGGGGCCCCCAAAATAAAATTTTCCTTAGGGCCCCAAAAAGGCTAGGGCCGGCCCTGGATACACCAATTGGTAATGTTAATTGTGTGGCTAAATATCAGTGATGGTCATTAATATCATTTTTTGTGTCATTTTTTCAGGCAAGATTAACACCGGTAATTTAAGGTTAACGAACAGTAGCGTGCCTACTAACATTCAACTTTTTCTGAATAAAAATATGGAAAGAAAGCTATTCCGCACCACAAAAAAGGATGTGCATTATTTTCTGTATGCTCAAGGACACTTCAAATTAAAGTTATTTTCTCAAGGAGAGTACAGCACAGGAGATATTTCTGGTTCAGATAAATGCCAAGGTAACATACAAAACTAGGTCCCATCTGAGCTGTCAAGGGGAGAAATGTTGCCTCTAATTCTGAATAAATTTAACCTTTAAAGTGTGAATTTGGTATCTAGGTAATTAAAAAAATATATATGAACAGACATTCTCTGTGGTTTCAATCCTGTAAGCCTGACAGGAAACCACACAGCTGGTAAATAATTAAAATGCTAGAAATTGTAGTTTCTGTAATACATTTTTATTTTCTAGGTGGATTTAAATACGGGATTAGCAATTGAAGAAGCCTGCTATGCCCAGGTAGGTCTAGACATGTACTACATTCTATTCTACACTTTCTGTTAACTAGCCTATAATACCAAATTTGTTTCTTACTAGATCCAATAAAAATGTCAATTCCTTTCATATTCGGATAGAATGAAGCCAAGATTGTTCAAGGCTAGTTAGCATCTAGAAAATGTTTGCAAAGCAACTTATATTTATTATACATCCCAAACAACCGACACACCTAACTACCAGCTGCACTAAAAATAGAACATCATCATCATTACTCATTGACACTTTGATTTTGGTTTCCAAGGTGATTCCGACAAAAGACAGACTGGAGGGACTGGCTGCGTTCAAGGAGAAGAGGCCCCCTCGCTTCAAGGGGGAATGAACGTCATCCAAATTCAAGAGCAATCACAAACGTCTGCCTTCAGTTCTCCTCCTGCCACTGTTTCTGCCAGATCCACATAAGATGACAATATAGCCAGTGCCCGCCATGCTACAACTTGGAGGGGCGTTTCCTAAATAAGAGCTGAAAGGTCACATGAAAGTACTGTATCTTGACAACGATAGGGAGAGAACACCTTTTCAACAGATTTTTAAACCAGAACAGCTAATCTGCATGATGACTTGATTATTTCTATTCTTTTTGGCTTTTCCTTGTTGTTGCGTCCAACTGCTGTATGTTAATATTGCCAAGTGTTTATTCCTGAGATATTCAGAATCCCATTGATAACATCGGAATAATGGAGATTTTGTTACTATGATAAGATTAGTATATTTACTGTAATAACCGTAGACACACACACACACACACACACACACACACACACACACACACACGGTTGTCCCTGAAATTAGCTTGACGGTTGTCGGCGCATCCGATCCATTTCAGAATAACATTATCAGGCGGGCCGGGCACCCAGCAGCAAGTCACATGATGAAAGCCACGCACTTTGCAAGTTCACTGTGTTTTCTAATGGTTTAATATTAGAGGAACGGTCTGTTCTGGTCACAGAGGGAGTCTTTGTAGAGCCATCACAATAAAGTTCTGTCCTAAACCAAACCTCCTTTAGATAGCTGTGTTATTACTTCACTGCCTCCTCATTCTGAGTCATGACTGACTCCCCCACCCCCACGCGGCATATAGCTAAAGCGAATGGCGATAGGTGGATTAAACGAAAACCTCGGAATCTACTGTTTTTTCTGTGTTATGTGTAGGATATTGACAATTGGAAATTGTACAAGGCTGCTGCTTGGAAGCCCTGTGGGCACTGAAATTCAAAGGAGTAGTTTATGCGCAAAAGTCTGTCTTACTGCCAATTTGGTGCATTAAGGTAGAGGTTTCTTTTCTCAGTAGTCATGAGCTGTGTATGACAGTTTAACAACAGGTCAATAGTGTGTGCGCACGGCTTAATGTGAGCATGATTTTCATTCCAGGACTAGGGCTTAATGTGAATGTTCAAATGTTTTGCATCATACAGAAAACATGTTCCCAAAGAAATGATTATGGAACTGTGTTACGTATGTCAACAAAGCCCTGGCCACTACACTGAACATGTTTCGAAGGAAGTGGCCAAGTGGTTAAACATTAGTAGAACATTCCTGAGATTTGTTTCTTGTTATGGTGCAAAGGTTAAGCTCTTCGACCAGTCAAGCATAAAAATATTTGCATTCTATTTGCATTCAGGCAAAAGTTTAGCCACTTGTTTGCTTGAGGACAGCTAGTTTCTCTCACGGCTGAAAGATGTATTACTCAAGGAGCTGCAATTTACTGAGTTGCAACTCTGCCCAAAAGGGTCATGGGGGATGGTCACCTTTAATGCAGCATTCTGGGAATGATTATCCAACATGATGTAACGCCTCATAAACACAGAGAGAGAACAGGAAGTTACTGCATTGTTTTTCCCACAATCCACATTCAGCTCCTAAAACCTTTATCCTGGCTGTAAAACGAACTGCTTATCAAGGAAACTGGACAGAAGTTGGAAGGAGACACAAAGGCATTGTGAGTGAAACGCACTGCGGCCTATTGTACGTGATCTATTGATAAACGTTTTGTTACACCTTGTCACTGTAGTTTGTGTGCATACACAGATGACCAGCCAGGCTTGACTTACGATCTTAAGTGATAACTTCATGATAGGCCCATTGCAAAATGAAATAAAATCTCAATGTGATTGCCCCCAAGGCAGAACTGTGTAGGTGTCTGTACATGCAGGCCCGCCGATAGGGGGGGACATACGGGTCTGTTGTCCTGGGCCCAGGGTAGGGGGGGGGGGCAGAACTGACATTGGGTTGACATTAAAGGGCCAATCTAAGATTATCTCATTCCCGGGCCCAGGCAAGACTGTCAGCTGGCCTGGTACATGAAACAGGTTTGAGCATGATTACTTGACGTGAAACAATAAGATGTATTCAAACAACTATTTGCAGCATGCCTTTTATCCAACCATGCATTTCCTAATCCCCATACCTTTGGAATACCATTGCCGAGTGTGTTAAGTCATGTTGCTACACGTTTGGTGATTTATGTATCCTTTTATTAGACTAACAGATTGTCCCTTGAGGATTCCTGTTATTTATTTCCAAAAAAATTGAAATTATAATATGAATGTGACTAAATATAGATTGTCATTGCACATCACGCAATTGGGCTATCTCTACTGACAGTGTGCAGGCAAAAATAGACTTGGGCGGGTCGATTTACGGATAGGGATGTATAATAAAAACAGTGTTATTGCGGGTTTTTTGTAGAGTCTGCGGGTAATTGTACTGTATACTGTCAATACAATCTGGCAACACTATGTTATGGAGCACAGCTCTTATACTAGCCGGGTGAGCGATCATAGTGCCTCATTCACCAGTATCTTACTACGTTTTTTATCAATTTTTTTCTCAAGATAGGTCAGAATCATGACGTGTTCTTAAATCGCAGAATTGTTCGCACCACTAGCGTGGCCTGGTGACGCCGGGCCGGGGTGCAAGCTGTCCTTACAGGCCCCCCTGATTTTTTTGTCAAGTGAAAATAGAATTGTGGAAACCCTTCCTCTTTTACTGTGCAAGGGATTGCGGTCTACATTACCCCAAAAAGCATTCGAAATCCGCAAGAAATAATAGACCACCCGGGAACGTTTGGTATAGTATTTTCAGCGTACTATGGTTTGAGATAGACTTACCTTCTTGCATACTAATCTGGCATACTGTATAGTATCCAAGTAAGCGATTTGAGGTTCAGCCCTATATTGATAGTTATTGCATCAATGTCATTCACGTATGATAGAAAAACAAACGTTGTTGCGCCATGAAATGAAATAGCTTTGGCAGTGTTAAGTTCGTCTTCAGTCTCGCTACGGTAGCATGGGCTCAATTCTTAAGACAATTCCAAGTAGTAACATACTAGTATTACTGGCTTGTAAGCTATTAAAACGGCCAGTGGCAAAAGCCATACAATTCATATATGCTATTTGTGGTGGAAGTAAACTTCATAAGAAATGTTAGTCAGTTTAACGCAATGCTTACTTGTGTCTAGCAAAATATTCACAAATTGGCGTGATGTTAATTTGCAAAAATAAGATCTAATGTTGAGACGCAATTTTATAAAGAAGTAGTATAAAACTAGAATTGAAGATAACGCAATAACTAATTATTTTGCACAAACATGTCAGCACTCAAATGTGCGTCAGTGTGCGTAGGTTCTGTTCTTACTTAAGAACAAATCCCCAAATAAGAAAACATTGGTGAATGTCAGAATATTCATGGAAACGGTGTAAGTGGGTTTTAAGAAGGAATTTCTTCTTAAGAATGGTTTAATGAGGCCCATAGTATTACATGGAACTGACCAGCAGAGTGAAGTATTTTTTTTAAATCTCATGGCTGCGAGGCAAAACTGAAGAGCACAAAACAGGTATTGTTGGGGGAAGGTTTGGTTGTGATCGATAGATTAAGCCAATGGAGTTTCCCCCCATAATCTTCGGCCATTTATTCTGTGGCCATATCCTGAGTGGTAGCAGCTAAGTGTCAAATATATTTGGGACTGACTAGATGAAACAGGCATCCAAGTTCCAAGTCCAAAACAACACGTCACTTTGATATGCCACAAGCACACTCCTCTAGAATTGCATGCAAGGGTGCATGACTTGTATGCCTTCAAAAAAAAAACTCAGCTAGTTGTATCGAGTTCTTTGTCCACCTGTAACCAAACCTGGTGCTATGATATCTACTTCTATGGTAACAGATGTTAACAGGGAACCGTGGGCCACACGACAAGGCCTATCTTGTTTGTCCAAGTTCTACACTCAATGAAAGCCAATATTATAGGTACATTTAACATTATGATGTTGTCACACTTAATGGGGGCGCCTTTTTACAGAAATCCACAATAACAACAAAAACAATCCTAGCGGGGGAATGCCCTGAATTGAGGTCAACCACTCGCACGCGTTACAGACTCAACAGACGTCCCCCCATGGCACAAAGACAGTGAACAAAAAAAACATGACACGGGCAAAGTGTGTGCGCGTGTGTGTCTGGTAAACAATGCTAAAATAAACCCATAACATTTTAACTAACAGAGCCGCTGCCCTCACAAAGCGGTGCGTTTTTCCAGGCTTTTGTCGGCCAACCGCGAGGTGTACCACAACACAGCGGACAGCAGCAAACAATTACTTCTCAACTCTAGCCCGCCAATCAGTGAGTAACATTGCCAGCTCCCCGAATCCTTTGTTCTCTGAAGCAAAACCATACATAGTGAAACACGCACACACACACAAACATGCGTACATGCGCGCACACCAGAGGAACAGGAAGCACTGTTGACCCCGAGACAAAGAGAGCCAGCTGCCATCTTACGGCCGCCAGCCCGGGCCTACGTGTCTCACCGCCCTTCACCCGCTCGCATCGCCCCACTTCAGCTGTGCGCTGACGAAATACCTCGCATTCCTGCCCGGAATAGAGAGGGGCCACGGAGGGCTTCGCCTGGCAGACAACACAGTTGAATAGTCGTCAACAAAGACAGGATCTCATTGCCGTATGTAAACGGCTGTGTTCCACAAGCGTTACATTGGGATTCTGTAGCAGTGATATACTGTGTACTGAATGTCTATGCTTCTTTGTGTGTGTGTGTGTCGGTGTGTGTGTGATGTTAGGGGAAACATGTTTTTCAGATATCTTTATGTTCAGTCAGTGTTGAAGATGATTAATTTGGCTTTACAGAATGGCTGAATTGCCCTTGTAAAGAGGTTTATTGTGGGAAATTAAGATTTAGATCACGATTACTTTGCACTGATTTAACTGGTAATGTGGGTGGCAGAACTAAACATAATTGGCTTCCTTTGTGTGTGTGTGTGTGTGTGTGTGTGTGTGTGTGTGTGTGGCCTTTTATAGTGCTTTTTATCAACAAAATATGCAGAGTGCTTTTTCACTTCAGATCTGATGGAAAGTTATTTGGTTTTCCAGAGGCCCTACTTATGGTACAGCTCACATAACTAACCAATGATGTCATCTCCCAACATGTGACTGCACATTCTTTTTGTTTTTACATAAGCTGCATTAAACGGCTATGGTAGCTTTTATGTGTGAATGGATGTGTCTTTTTGTGTGTGTGTGTGTGTGTCAGCTCAAGCTGAATTATAATTCTGTGCACTGGATGTCAGCAGTTTTCAAACCAGCAGCCTTTTCTCCTCCAGCTGTTTTTTAGGCTACCAGGTGGTCGCTATGAAAGGCCAGCATCGAGGAATAACATAATCATCCTCATCTTGTTATCCCCTGATCCCGTTGTCCTGGCATCAAATCAGGCATTCCAAATGGCCTTCTAGTAGCTCTTGGGACCTGGGCAAATCTAGTGCACTAAATAGTAAATAGGGAGCCATTTACGGAGACAAGCCTGGTTTCTGCACTCTCTCTCTGATCCGTTCATTACAACTGATCTTTTATTTTCAACCTCCCCATTTTACACAGTAAGTTTACTGATAAAGCATTCTTATTTACAGCAATGACCTGGGAGCAAATAGGGTTAACTGCCTTGCGCATTAACAGAGCGGCAGTTTTTTTTCAGCAACTCGCTGGCTTGGGTCAGACACTGACTGCTAAGCTACCTGCCGACACTGATCTCTTTCTTTTTCACAACATGTGTTCTATTCCGGG
>JACXGI010001555.1:68079-90211 GCA_016801175.1 Esox masquinongy
CCCCCCCCCCCCCCTTATAAGATTCCTTAGAAACTTGTTAGAATAGCTTCATTTTGAGGCTTTATTGTCCTTTTCGGGTCAGACAGAATGTTACCTCAAAGTTGCGAACATGTGCGTCAGCTATATCAGGTCTGTCACGCTGTTTGAAACGCCAACCAACAGAGACCCACGAATTAAACTTAATTGATCTGGCCCCGTTTGTGCAATACAAAGTATAAACATCACGGACTGAATCGTGGTATCAAAACCCTTTTCAATGCAACAAACCACAATAACAAATCTAACTTTGCATGATATGTATGTGATTTTGTTGTGGGCAACATAGGTGTGTCAGTCTTGAACCCTACACAGACCTGTGTACAGACTTACAAATATGTATATATCAGCAGTCCTGCATTTAGGAACATTCCGGTCCAGATCAAAAACTATGAACCAGGAATTCTCTCCCGAGGGAGACTTCAGAAACTATAGTACACAAGAACATCCACTAGCAGGAGTGATTACCAGATTACCAAAAGCAATTACCAGAGTACATGAACTCAGTCAACTTTTTCATCTGGTCGTCAAATGTTGCCAGCTAAGAACCTGATCCCCAGAGCCCAACAAATGGACCATGGCGGCCATTTTATCAACGTCATATCCCATGAGAGATAAGCTAATTGTGGATGACATTAAATATGTTCAGTATAAAGTAGAAATAGTAATGTGATTCAACTCTCTATATAGATAGTTAACCAGTTTAAACAGAAATAGTGCATAATCCTTAAAAGTTGTGGCAGGGATCTTTTATTTGCAAACCTGATACCTATTTATTTGACTACCAGACCATACCAAATAATTCTTGAATCGCAACAGTCTGTTCTGCCACCAATGCCTTACTCTGTTTAGTCAAATATAACCTATTTTTAAATATAACCTATTTTTAAACTCTACCACATTGGTATATAAATATTTATGCATTTCTTATGCATTTCATATAATATTATTGTGATTGTTTCTTACCTGCATAGTACTGTAAATGCTGTTCCAATTTATAGGCAGTGATATATTTTGAACACTGGCTTGATTATATAATGTCAATAGGCAGAGGGTAACCGGCATTATTTCATATTCTGTATGGTAATTATAATGTATTTCTCTGTATGGTAATTATAATGTATTTCTCTGTATGGTAATTATAATGTCCTGGTTTATTTTCTAAAGTGGTGGCCACTGTTACCAACCATGAATGTCAGGCTCTAATGTAAAAACACTTAATTGAATGTAAGCCTGTACTGAACACCAGATAAAGGATCCTTTAGGCTACATCATTCAAATCAAAAGCAATTTCATATGGAAAACCTACAGGATTTGCTCTCATATAGGCTTAAATTATGCCAAAATAGCAACAGCAACTTATTGGCCACTGTCTGAAACTGTAACTTAACTCACATTTAGTTTTGTGCCAAAAGTTGCACAGGTTTTTCACAACTTCTGTTTCCACTAGAGGCCAGACATTTGCTCAGTAGCCCAAAAAGTAGATTAGAGGGAACATTGGTCAGGTATAACCTACATAGATTTCCCTGAATTCAGATCATGGTACTTTAACACATCCCATGCTTTATCATATGCCTGAGCCAGTGTCATAGGACAACAAAACATTCATCCAGAAAAAATTACGGGAGCATGCAATCATCACGGTATAACACCAAGTCAATTAACCTTCAGGGACATCAATCTGTCCAGTTAGGAAGCATTAGCGATTGGGAATCAATGTCACCTGTTTTGGTTCAAATGAAAGTGACAAAAGGTGCACTGGAGAGGCAATAGCAAGACAACCCCCAAAAAGGGAATGGCTTTGCAGGTGGTGGCCACAGACAATTGCTCTCTCCTTATCCTTCCTGACTTCTTCTTCTCTAGTTATGCATTTTGCTAGTGTCCTTGATACTAGTAGTTTGAGGCAGTACCTGCAGCCCATTCAGGTTGCACAGGTAATCAAGCTCTTCCAGGATGGCATATCCATGTGCCGTCGCAAGAATGTTTGCTGTCTCCCAGTACAGTCTCAAGAGCATGGAGGAGATACCAAGAGGACAGCTGGACAGGGCCGTAGAAGGGCATCAACCCAGCAGGAGGACCGGTATCTGCTCCTTTGTGCGAGGCGGAACAGGAGGAGCACTGCCAGAGCCCTACAAAATGACCTCCAGCGGGCTACTGGTGTGCATATTTCTGACCATGAAGGTGGCATGAGGGCCTGACGTCCTCCAGTGGGACCTGTGCTCACAGCCCAGCGCCGTGCGGCTCCATTGGCATTCGCCAGAGAACACCAGAATTGGCAGGTCCGCCATTGGCGCCCCATTCTCTTCACCGATGAGAGCAGGTTCACACTGAGCACATGTGACAGATGTGAAAGAGTCTGGAGACGCCGTGGTGAATGTTATGCTGCCTGCAACATCATCCAGCATGACCGGTTTGGCGGTGGGTCAGTGATGGTCTGGGGAGGCATATACTTGGAGGGTGGCATTGACCTCCACGTGCTAGCCAACAGTTCCCTGACTGCTTTTAGGTACTGGGATGAAATCCTCAGACCCATCGTCAGACCTTACGCTGGTGCAGTGGGCCCTGTGTTCCTCCTGGTGCAGGACAATTGATGCCATTGATGGGCCCTCACGTTCCCCAGACCTGAATCCAATTGAGAATCTCTGGGATGTTATGTATCGGTGCATCTGACGCCGCCAAGGAGCGCCACAGACTGTCAAGGAGCTCACTGATGGCCTGATCCATGCCTGGGAGGAAATCCCCCAGGACACCATCCGCCGTCTCATCAGGAGCATGCCCAGACGTTGTTGGGAGTGCAAACAGGCACGTGGTGGCCATACACACTATTGAGTCACATTGCCGTGATGAAATTCATACAAGTGTGCTCTACAGGAATCAGAGTCCAATCCTGGCCCTGGACCCATGGTGGGCAGGTGTTTGTTCAAGCCCAGAACTAACACACCTGGTTGTATCAGGGCTTTCCGAGAAGTTGATTAATTAGTATACACAAACCAGCCCTCGATCCGGTCCTTCCTCTACACATTTCTAAACGGATCCCCATCAGACCTTATAAAAACACCTATCCGGTGAACCGGTCACATGTCCAGATGTTCTTATGGGTGGACCCAGTAGGAATCAACCCATAATCCATCCCAAAGAGCCACAGTACAATGTCTATAACCAGTTACTAACGGAACGCTTTACAAGTTTGCTGTTGTCGGGTAGGCGTGCACAAGCCGTTAAATTCTCAACACAGGGCTTTTCAGCACCAGTCTTGGAAAAGCTGAAACTGTTAGGTTTCTTTTTGGGGTTTCCACAATTGCACTCACTCGGTGACCTAGGTCCGAATCCGTCCCTGGCCGGAAGGAGAGGATGAAAACCAGGAGTGGCCCCACAGAACCAGAGTGGAACAGCCGTGCTCTACAGCTTCTGGGCATTATTTTAGCATTAGTTCCTAGCTAGCGGCTTTGAGGCACAGTGACTGGTAGGAGGTCCACCGCAGACCAACCACACAGGGCCCAAGGAAGACTCAGTCTGACTGTATGGACTTCCAATGGATATTCGGTGGTTTAGAACTGGCAGCTGCTTCCACTGCACAACGCGTAACAAATTAAAAAAATGTACCACACAGTGCCTGCATTATCATCTCCTCAGCCCTGGTTGTTGTTCAATACTGTGGTTTGA
Source organism: Esox masquinongy (assembly GCA_016801175.1). NCBI lineage: Eukaryota > Metazoa > Chordata > Actinopteri > Esociformes > Esocidae > Esox > Esox masquinongy. The sequence goes on from JACXGI010001555.1 coordinate 71,779, forward strand.
CACTTGGTAATTACACCTCACATCAAGGATGTCAGTTACTGGATAATGCAACAGAGCTTGTACGGGCTAAATGATTTCTATTTGTTTAGCACACCGCTTTGTTGAGTCTACACAGGGGGAAAAATGTCACTTGCGCCGTCTATATATGTAATAAGCACTGTAGATGAAAAGAGCTGTCGTAAAAATGCTGTCTCTGATGCAAAACATGCTGTGAAGGAATGGATGTGATCTATTGACAATATGCCAGTTATTATAAATATAATATACAGTACAGAGTATTTTTCTACTATGTCATTAGTCTGAGGATGGTCTCCCTAATATATTTACTTGATATGCCAGGACAAAAACATTCAGCGATAATCACAGAAGGCCATTTTCCGTTGACATTGTCACAGAATTGCCTCTCTTGTAGAGGGGAGAAACACATTTTGTTCCATCTTTGCTCTGTGAATGTAATTAATTTCCTATTACAGAAATCGTGTAGACCGGGAAAACATACACACATTGGAGTACTGGTCAATGTGACAGTTGACAGTTTAAACCACTCCAAAAGACAGAAATACTTCAGAACCAATATTAACAGGTGCCACTTTCCAGCCGAACCTGGTTTACCACAGGCAGACATAGTCCTTTCACTCGTGATTCTTATGTTTGGCAAAAATTATATTGTGTCTGTGTGTGTGTGTGTGTGTGTGTGTGTGTGTGTGTGTGTGTGTGTGTGTGTGTGTGTGTGTGTGTGTGTGTGTAAGGGAGTGTGCGTGTACAAACTATACATGTGAAAATGTGTGTAATTGCGTCTAAAAGTTTCAACAGGGCCTGAGCAGATCCTCCACCACCTCCCAGACAGACTGTTAGGGGCCCGATCTGAGGGGTCTTCCAGTGTGGCTGCAGCCTGCTGCTCTGCGGAGCCTGAGACACGGCTGCACATCCCCACTGTGGCTGCCCTGTTTCCGGCAGATGCCCCAGCCCTGAGCCGGGTGGGATCCTACCACAAAATGAGGGTTGCGTAAAAAAAAAAAGAAAAAAGGATGAAACGGTGAGAAGAGAGGCTCCCTCCCTCGACCCGAGGACCAACTCTTTCCGCTGGCCGGGCTCATGGGAGACATCCGAGGCGCGCTGTGGTCGACATCTAGTCCGTCTCCGAGCAGATGTCAACCTTGGCTTTTTTTTTTGAGCTGCTGTCACCACAGGCCAGCCGGTGTAACGGATTTCTTCCTCCTTGGCCACGTCGAGCAACCGTTGCAGTACGTCCAAACGACGCTTGAAGCGACAAAGTTAAATTAATTCTGAGTCTTCTTCGGCATCATACCATTTCCTCAGACATTGTGGCTTTAGCAAATGCTTTACATGGTAACAGTGTTTCGGTTGTTTATTTGTAGTGTAAACATCTTTCAGACCATGTCAGGGTTGGGTTGGTGTTTTACAGCCACTGGGGAAAGTCAAATAACCCCTTCCACATGTCTTCAAATACTGCTGCGTAAAAATTCAACTAAATAAATTTTTTCCCCCGCAGATCTACACAACATACTCTACGTAGCCTACTCTACAGATCTACGCAACATACTCTACAGATCTACGCAACATACTCTACAGATCTACGCAACATACTCCACAGATCTACGCAGCCTACTCCACAGATCTACGCAGCCTACTCCACAGATCTACGCAGCCTACTCCACAGATCTACGCAGCCTACTCCACAGATCTACGCAGCCTACTCCACAGATCTACGCAACATACTCCACAGATCTACGCAACACACTCTAGAGATCTACGCAACACACTCTAGAGATCTACGCAACACACTCTAGAGATCTACGCAACATACTCCACACATCTACGCAGCCTACTCCACACATCTACGCAGCCTACTCCACACATCTACGCAGCCTACTCTACAGATCTACGCAGCCTACTCAACAATAATGATGATAATGATTAATTTTTTTCAGATATACAAAACTAGATGATTTATCTATTTGGGTTTGTCACACCCTAGAGTTAATATTTTGTGGAAGTATAAAATGATCAAGTACAGTAGATTTGGTTTGATATCATTTTTGGATAGCAACCTTCAAACATTAAGTCAGAAAATGAGACTGGATGATTTAGGAAAACACTAACAAGCAGGGAAACACTTACATTTTGGCCAACAATTTCTTTACTGGCCGATTGTGCTTTCTTCTGAATAGGCATCCAATATGTGTCAGTTATTTTCCAAATAATTTGTTAGATTTTTTCCCCCCAAATCATTACTATTATTTGTTTCTCTGTTAGTGTTGTTGATGAAGTCTAATACCTTATTTACTACATTTATATCCAGGCATTGTAAAATGTACACTTACAAAAAGAGAATGTGTACAGGGCATTCGGAAAGTATTCAGATCTCTTTTTCCATATTATGTCACCTTACGATCTTTATGCTACATTACACAGGGACAGAAATTACAAAAAAGAAAATCGATATTGACATCGACCGAATGTCTTATATGAATATCTGCTATTGGTATCGGCCAAGAATTTCATTAATGGTGTGTCCCTACAAACCCTTGGTGTCTTTTTCATATAAATGACTCCAATTGTCCCAGGCAAAAATATGATTCTACCCCAGGTTTAAAAAAATGACGTGGGTTGTGTAGAAAGAACATCCAGTGTAATCACTCGCTAGAGTGGGTCCTGGTGCTCTCAGACACCTAGTTGTTTTGTATGGTGCCCCGATATAACGGAAAAAAAGACTTTTTGAAAGTCTTAAACAGAATTCAGGAAAGGAAATCAAACAGACTTCATAGGGCCACTCTACAAATTGTTTACGTGTTGTAAGCTTTTTGTTCCCGAGATCTACTGAGAAAAATCATATTGTACAATATATTACAAATTGTATAATATACAATGAAGAAACGTAGTGTTGTGCTTCCCCGTCTGTAGCAGGTTGGCATAACGACTATAAACTTCTACCTGATACCCATGTTGCTAATATTTTGTCTGATTAACAGATTCAAGAAGACATGCCTTTACTTTGCCCCTCATTTACTGCCAGACATTAACTGAAATGCCAGCTAAGATAGGTTATTAAATATTTAACTTGTTAAATAGAAGATGAATTTGATTAATCAGTTGTCACAAAATTGACAGAGGCACCGAAAGGGAAAAACATAGGATTTGGTCAGGGGTCTTCTCCACATTGATAAACCTCTGAATATAAAGGTTAAAAAACACATCCTGCCAGGGATGAAGCCAGTCTGATCCAAATTAACTAGCTGTTATCTGCACAGGGGAAACAAATCAGTATAAACAATGCTATTTCTCCCTCTGCTCCCTTATCAATTGCCAGGACGAACATTTTCTGAAGCCAAATGTTAAAATCCTGGCTAGCCAAAATTTGGCACAACGCTTCCTCGGATGGATGGGTGGATGTAGGACATGGCTGCCTTGCCTCGTCACTCTCCAGCAACTCCTTCTGGTAGGTTGGGCAGATGTGAGCTCAGTTATGGTTGTTGGCTGGTGAATGCGTTTTTGAGACGATAGTACTTCACCAGTAACGGATCCTGACCGTGGACTGTACTTTTGATTGGCTGATTCAATCACATTCACATTCAAGGAAGTTACTGCGAGACCCACCCTCCTGCAGTTTGAGGTTCTTAACGTATCCTGCAGAACAAACAGCTGAGTAAAGAGACATGAATCCACTGAAAGATGTTATGAGCTGTATGAATTGCCCACAAACTTGAGAAGAAAAACCTAGTATCCTGCTCAATTCATCGACCCCGCCATTTAAGTCCTGCCACCAGAACCATCCATCCATACTTACAGTGCCCTCAAGTGTTGGGACAGTGAAGTCAAAATTACAATTTTTATACTCAAGAATACGATCAAAATATAAATGAAGCAAAGGACAGAATGTCAACTTTTATTTCTGTCCGTCTCCGCACTTTTTGCTTGCAGAAGAGGAGACTGAAGTCAGAAAATCCCCAAAACAACCAACAGCTCAAAATGGCTGCAGTAAAGGCAAAGCGCCATACCAAAGGGTGACACCAAGAGTTCGGTGAGGTAATTTGGCCACAGACTGCAGACAAGTTGGCCGCAGACATGTTGATCTGTCCCAATACTTATGCTCACTTGAGGAACTCTGAAAGTGCCATTAGTTTGTAAAACATCTACATGTTGAAACAACCAGAAATGAAAGGATAAAGTCTGTACTTTTTACTCATGATCATCTTTTAATCATATTTTCATAAACCTTGAGTGTAAAGGAAAAATAGCAACTTTGACTTCAGTGTCCCAATACATACAGAAGGCACTGTACATAAACACACACACACACAGCTAATTTTCCATCTTATTCCTCGCCATCCAGTTGGTTTAAAATTCGCTTTCAAGGAGTCAAAAGAGGAAGCCATGTTACATTAAGGAGATTCACCCCATAACTTAGTTATGCAACCATTTTGGCCTTTTCGCCATCATTTAAAATGTGGGTTGAGTAATCTCTCTGGCCTAGCTTTCATCTAGTGGATTGTCTCCGTTGCCAACCAAACCACCTCTATCTTGTTCCGGGCAACCCTGGACTCGCATAATCACAACATACCTCCCCGTCTTGGCCCGTCACAAGGAAACCCTCTCCTCACCAGAAATTGTGTCTTTTGGTTTTATATCTGATACTTGGACCTGTCGTCAAAAACCAAACCTGAAAGATGTGAGGCGAGAGTGAGAGGCACCATCACTTGTAAGGGCACGGCGGAGGGTATCAGGCCAGACTGAGGGTGAGGGTTGAGGTGACAGAGAGGTTGCAGTGGAACCAGGGACTTCCAGAGCTCGAGAGAAAAGATCAGTGGCCGGATGCCTGTTGGAGCTTGTTGTGGGTTCTGTCCTAGCTGTAGGCTCAACTCCTTCAATCTACTCTGTGTTGATCTGTCTGGCCACCACCCCCTTCTCTCTCTCTGGGTTGGCTGACTACTGTGTTTGTGTGTCTTTGTGTTTGTCTGTCTGCCTGTTGAGCGGTCTCTCACTCTCAGGGAAAGACAACTACCAGGCTGATAATACTTGGATATGGCGATATAATGGCACGTTATTAAAATAAAACATTGAACATTTCATCTTGTGAGAGATTTTTTTGTTCTATTGTGTTCCTTTGTTACATGGCTAGACATATTGACCCTAAAGACAAAAAAAATGTTGGTGAGACCCTAACCCAGATACTACTTAAGATTTTTTGGACAGGTTTTGTCTATGCATTTCACTGAATTAATTATGTTGTAAATTTAACTTAATAAATTCATTAAAAAAAAATCAGATAAGAACTTTGATGTAATCTCTTTTTTAATGTGCCATTCAGCGGACAGCATGTCAAACGTTGCCTAAACTGTTTTGTCCAAAAATAAATAACTGAAATTGCTTAGCTTAGCTGTGAACATTTTATAAACTGCATCATCGTTGACGAGAAGTGGCAGATTTAGGGTGGGCCTGGCTACAGTCTACATTACAATGAATCAATACTGCCATCTAGTGGAAAAGATCATGTTGTAACACCAAACGTAGCTGTATCTTGTCTAAGCCAATCGCATAGCATATTAGTGCTTCGTATTTAGGTTACGTCGGAGGTGTAACTGTGTTGCTATTCTATAATTCAATATGGCTAAAATAAAATTCTTATTAGTTTCTCATATCCATAAGGGGCATTTATTATTTCCTTTCGTACACTTGTTCCCTAAGCTTACTGATGTAAAACAATCTAAATGAACCCTTTCAAATCAGCCAAAGCGTTTGTCTAAATGTTTTTTAATATAGTGCTATATTTCATTATTTTAAGTGAGGGTATACAGATTGGTCTGTAAGCAACAAACAACGGCAACGAACATGAGCACCGAAACAGAGAATCCACCCATATTCTGACAAGGTTTTACATAAACAGCTCTAAACTCCTACAGCAGCTATGTTTGTCTGTTCTACTTCAAACAATATGTAGGCAGGTTGCTTAGGATTTAAACTTTCTCAAATAGCCTGAATTCAAAGTCTAAGAGGAGCTGCTCTCACAAAATAATTGGATTTTTTCCCCTTGTATATACTACACAAAGTAATGTACTGCATGAATCCAAGCCCACACTAAGACAATCTCATTGCACAACCTTTGAAGCGTAGCACCATGCATCCCACAGACGGCTGGCCTCTGAAGCTAAGCAGGGTCGGTCCCAGGATGGGAGACCAGATGCTGTTTGAAGTGATGTGGGAGGTAAAGATTATGTAGGGGAAATTGCCCTGCATAACGTGCCATTGTTCGGACCAGATGGTAAGCAGGAAGCTAGTACTGACTCTGTGGCCACTAAAGATCCTATATACATGTGGTTATGTTTGGTGAGGTTGATTCGACTGAGTTTTCTTATTTCACATTGAAACTGTACTGCTGCTGCCGAGAACGCGCATTGAACATCACACTCCAAGAATACGGATCGTTCACACTGAGGTAGAGCCTCCATGAAAACACGGCATTTCGTCCGGCTCAGGGGACCTCATTGCTTGATGCAAGGTCATGTGCAGGTTTTTACCACCAAAGATATTTCTAAAGACACAAAGATATAGCGATTTTTTCGTAATCTTTGATACAATGGCTAAACTATGCAGCAAAGTTAAAAGAAATGTGTTACTGTTACACAAACAAATGTGACCAAAATCTGGGTGGATGTTTCAAAGCCTAAGCATGTGATCCAATACTCTAAATGCACACAGCCCTGCCTTAGGTAGAATAAATACATATTTTCTGTCTCTCACAGACCGGTCAAGTGTGGCAGTTTTACAATGTCATACGTACATACACAAAGGGACAACGTTATCGGTCCTTGCTCACGTTTCTGTAATTTTATCAGAAGTTGAACCTATTCTTAATCAATTAGATTGATATTGGTCACATTATTCAAGTTAATTGCAATTGAGTTACTCAGCTAAAGCATGTGCTAGCATAATAAATAGTTCAACTATTTTGTAAGGATCACACTTTTAACCATTTGAATAAATTTTATGTACTTATTATTGTATAATTTCAATAGTAAATATATGCCTTTTACTACTTGTAAAATGTTCATGCAAAACAGCAATTTTCCTGTTGGTGCCATCAAGATATAAAGTACCTAGATACTAATACAGTACTGAGAACGCGCATGAAACATGGATCATGCACATTGCTCTAGGTGAGACGTAATGCGGCCCCACCGTGCTCGGCGAGGAATCACCGATTGCAAAACCTGAACGCAAAAAGTTTGTCTTAAATGCTAAGTTGGAAGTAGCTACGTCCAATAATTCTAATGTACACGTTACACCAAATAAAAATAAGACTAGCTGTAACTAAGTCCGGCGCAAGCAATGCGCCAAGACGGGAGGAAATCAGAACGTATCAGGCGCAATTAAGACAGAAATGAAAAGAAAAATGAACGTTTCAGTAGTGATGGGCATTCCGAGTCATTCTGGTGATCCGGCTCATCTGGCTCCGTTCACCGGAAATTGCCAGTTCATTTGGCTTCCAAATGGCGCCGTGTTCAGAAATGCAGTTTGCACAAATTCTTACAGCAATCTCGCTCGGGATACTGCAAACAGATCACGCTGGCTACCATGAAAGTACTCATTGTCCGTACGGTACATATCTGGAGGGTTGTTCCAAGCCCCTATAACTTGCTCCATCGAAATGGTCCACTGGTTGTGATTATATAAAAGTTGCACCATGCCATGTGATTTGTTTTGAAAATAGTTATGTAGAATAGTGTTGGATTGGATAATTTCTACAGGTCGGCACCCTAGGGTGCGCAGCGCCTGCAAACTACTAGGCGTAAAATCTACAGTAGCTCATTAAGGGCTTACACCCTGCTAGTTCGATAACAGGTATAATTCTGAAGTCCTGCGAAGAGCGCATTCTGCGTCGGACGTAGTAGGCTATGTACGTCCAGCTGGCCCAAGCGGCCCCTGCTCTCGTAAGTAACGATTTCCTACTTAAAGGGAATGTTCTGACACAGCGAAAACACAAAGTTGTGAATCCCAATCGACTGTAGCACATTACATACACATTGTATGTCAGTGGCTCATTTGCTACCTTGCTTTTTCTTACACAGTGCCAAAGTGGCAGGTCCTGGGTTTATTAAGCATGCGTGCAGTAGTCCCGTTCACAACAGATCTAATTGGAAGGTGAGTTATTAGGTCATTATACGTCAACTACGCATGCGTGCAGCAGTCCCGTTCACGACAGAACTAATTGGAGCGGGTGTTATTAGGTCATTATACGTCAACTAAACACAGGTGGCACTTCCACACAGTGCCAGGGTAAAAACTTCGTATTTTTCGTTCATTCATATCATAAATAGCTTCCGCAAAAATGAATGCTGTATTACTATATGAACCTGATTTGTACCATAATTAACTAAAGCTGCAAAATGGATGTCGCACACGTGTTGAACTATGTGAACGTCTTTGTTATTTATCGCCTTCTTACATACTTAGTTGTAACTGCAGAAAGCTGCGAGAAGCTATAAGCTAGGTAACTTTGGCTAATTGAGAATACAATAGGTAAAGCTAAGTTAAATGAGCATTTTATACCTGTCCAACTCAATATTAGCAAAATAAGACCAAGCCTACCTTTTTGGCGCTGTAGCATACCCTTCGGATTTTATAATTGAGGCATTTTAAATTATATATTCCACTTGCCACACGGAGATTACTGCGTGAACCTATCGGTTTGATGACGTTGTGGCAACCTACACGCCACAAGTCACGTGACATTCCATGATTATTTTAGGGGGTTCAAATAAGTGTGGTTACTCAATAGCTGAGACTTGTTGCTAGATCAGGTAGGGCGGTCCAACTATGTTAGTGAACTGAACACAACTGGGCCTAGGTGCATGACCGTGAACGCAACTAATGCACCTATGCGCAGTAAGCAAACGTGGCAGTGTTCCCCTTTGGCGGAAATGTCAAACGCTAAACTGTAAGACCTGAGATTTACATTTCTAACAAAAAGGGCCGGTTTCACAGACCCAGATTAAACGTAGTCTAAGACTAAAACAACAACCTCAATGTAGTTTTCTATTGAACTTGATTTTTTTCTGGTTCTGGACTAGGCCTAATCGTCTCTGCGTAACCGACCCAATATGTTTATGTTAAGTACCACAAGTGATTGCGGTTCCCCAATTTTGTGTTTTCGCTGTGATAGAACCTCTGACGCTGCTGTAGCTCGACCCTGCCCTCTGAGTGAGAGCTACCTGTTTGAGAGACCGTCCAACAATTATTTCTTACAATGCGATTTATGAACTTCGAAATATATGTTTTTCGTTGCTCCCCTTTAATGAGGGCGTTGTAAGTTCTGATTGACTATTCAATTGCCAATCATAGGTACATGCATTGATTTACAGATCAGAGTAGTTTATATATATTTGGTTCAGTCAGTTGAATATTGTTCTAGGCTTGGTCCATGAATACAGTGTGATCGTTCAAAATAATTTAACTGATTAACTTTGCGTAGAAAATAATTGTCATAATTTAAAGTATACCAGAATACAATAATTTACATCAGATACAAAATTTACTATAACACGATGAGGAAAAACATTTTGGAAGCATTTTGATTCATAATTTGAGCAGAGTCATGGAATAAAAGCATCACAAAATGTCAATTAAGTGAAGTTAAAAAAGTTGTGACAAATGAAGTTTATTGTAAATTAAATATTGATTAAGAATAAAAACATTCCAGTCAATTAAAAAGAAAAATAAATCAATTCAATTAAGACCAATTTACAACAATTTGTTTAGTTTGGTTTAATACTCATTTTTGTTCAATATACAATGTGTTCTCTCTTCAAATACTGTTTATATAATCAAGGTATACTGTGTCTGTATAACAACTTTTAATGAGAGTTACTCCCAAAAAGCCACTGGTGCAAAGAATGCAACACTAGCATCTGATAGGATACGAAATCTCCATGAGCCGGCTTTACAAAAGTGATATACAGTTCTTGGATCTCACCTTTCGGATATTAAAACAAAGACGTGGACTGAACCGAATGCATTTAAATCCTATCCGGTAAAGGAAATCCTGATAGGTAACTTTTGGAGAAAAAAAAAACACGCCCTGAGATCCAAAATGAAACTCCTTCCTCCACTTCTCCTCTCCGAAGGTGGCTGACTGGGATGATTTCACTGCGATGATATGTCATAGTAGTAGTCCCTAAGCCTTGACTCAACAACTACAAACCCAGGCCTTTCATCCGGCCTATAGGAGATAAAAAAAAAACGGTAAATACATGACACCAGAGTCACATGTATACAGACATCTTTGGATACAGTATTACTGTAAATGGACAGTCATCAACAAAATTCAATTACTGGAGTCAATTCCACACATCCCACTTTTATGTACAGGGAAAAACACCAGTGTTTGGCACCAGTGGAAATGAGGCATAAGGGTGACCAAATGGCCCAGACTGGGCAGGAATGTCCCACTACCAAACTATAATGCCATTTATCTTTAAACAAATGTAAATATGACACTACAATTTCAATGTTCCAATAGTTATTACAGTGATCTCCAAAAGTATTCGGATAGTGACATTTTTTCTAGTTTTCTTGTAGATCTGTATTCCAGCAATTTGGATTTGAAATCATACAATGACTAGTAGGGCAAAATGTCTGCAAGTGGTAAAATCATTTGGATATTTTAAATATGGTCACTACATACAGTATGACTACCTATGACATAAGTATTGTAATCAGTTATACTACGCATACAGTCAGCATTACAGTCAATATTTAGTAACCAGTCCTTTTTACTTTCATTTTAATTTCTCCCTCACGATCAAATCAGTAGTTCCCTTTTTCTACTGTCCTACTGCATTGAATTGGTAACAAGGTTTCTTACGAGCTTGGGTTGCTTTTCCCCACTGTGGAAAAGCTGACCTAGAACACGATATCCTTTGAACCCTATTCCGAAAAATTGCTAAGAGTTGCAGCACCCAGAATGACCCACTCACTTGTACGTCCAGCATTTCTTCATGAGGTCATACATCTCAGGGGGACAGTTGACAGGGCTATCCATACGTTCGCCGGTCTCGATCATTTGGATGACCTCATTTCCTTTCATGCCCTGCGGACAGAGGGTTGACGTGACAACACACCGCATGGTGACAGGAATCTGAATCCCAAATGGCACTTTATTCCCCATGTAGTGAACTACTTCTGACCAGAGTTTTCGTTTAAAGCAGTGCACTATGTATGGAACAGGGCATCAATAGGGACACAGGCAGCCATGTTGCAACAATGCATTGACTACTGTTACACAATGGAAGGGGGGTTGCAAAGTCAGACTTTAATCAGATAGACCAGAATTCATGTCATCGCATTTGCCGTTGTCCAAAATGAAGGCCCGAGGATAGATCCTAATTCACCTAAACACCTTTATTTTCCCATCCTAGTCTCGCAGACTGCACCTGTCCCATTCAGATAATCTGAGGCTTGACGATTGTCGAAACATGATTCTCAGTATAGTTTTTTCGTAAAAGGATTTAAATGCATTGCCAACAAACGACCGAGGAGCATTTCTTTGCCGTTTGACAGAGGTACTGTACCTTGTATGGCTTCATTCCTAGTGAATACGCCTCCCACATCAGGACCCCGAAGCTCCACACGTCACTCTTACAGGAGAACTTGAAATAGTTCATGCACTCGGGGGCGTACCATTTCACTGGCCACTTTCCATGACCTTTCGCCTGGAGAACAGGGTGAGAACAAACATGCCATTCCATGAACAGGACGATGAGTTTCGAAAGTCGACAACATCACCTCACACATTTGTCGCGTTTCTGCGACATCTTTTTTTCCGGACATCATCTACCTGCTAAACATTTTCAAAGTGCAAAAAAATATATAAATAGAACATTAAAAAAAAAAAATTTATTGAAACAAATGACAACCAAGATGTTTTCATTGTGTGTGTTCCCACACCCTGGAGGTAATGCCGGGGGAAGCATTCAGCTGATAGATTTGAATGATATTGAACAGACTCTGCACAATACACAGTATATCGTTGGTTTTGGTCACATTTGTAGCCCAGGTTGGTCCAGCAGTCTAAGCCAGGTCCTATGGTACAAACGGAACACATCACCATGGGTTTGGTGTGGGGTGGGTGGGTGGGCTGGGTGTGCACAACGATGATAACAACTGAAGTCACATACCTTATAGTAATTTTCCTCCTCTGTGAGAGCCTTGGACAGGCCGAAGTCGCTGATCTTGGCATAGTGCTGAGTGACCAGCAGTACGTTTCTGGCCGCCAGGTCCCTGTGAACAAAGTTATGCTCCTCTAGGTACTTCATCCCCATGGCAACCTGGTGCACCAGCTCCGTGATGTTCTTCATAGAGATCTGCCTGTGGCGGGGGAAGGACGGCTCTGGGTTAAACACTAAACACTAAACTTGATCTTGTAGTTTACTTTGTCCAAAGTCCATTTCTTCAGGACTGTTGTCTTTGCAGGTTTTTGCTCCTTCCTTACACTGGATTGTCCGATTAAGGTCACTGAGTAGTTGCCGTACAAACTCTAACCTGGATGTGTAGGTCTTATTTGGACACAAACTGAAAGGAAATCACAAAACCCTGGAGATACTCAGCCCTCCATAGAGTTTGACACATTTACATGTACTTTCCATGCTCTAAGGCTTTGTTTACACAGGTCCAATTCTGATCTTGTTTCTACTACTAGATCTTTTGACAAATCAAATCGGATGTTCTAACATTAGATATTTTTTTCATAGTTGAACTGCCTAAATTATGCTTCTGGGTTGTAAGGGCCAGAGAAGGAATTAACTTATTAGGACCTAAATATATCACATGCTCCATTTAGCCTTCTCATCAATAACGCTAACAGTCCTTTTAGGAAAGCCAAAGATGGTAGTAATATTGGAAGCTGTGATGTGAAAATTACAGGATGCTTAAGTATCCATATTGCTTTCCCGGCTGCTAGACTAGGAGGCTAAAGCAAAATTCAAAGTATACAGACACAAATGCTGAACTGTCCTGTGTCCCACTGTGACGTATCTACACCGGCTCTACGGCCAAAGTGTGTGTGCGTTTTGAATGGGTGGATTCAGCTGTCAGTAAAGGGTTTACAACCTCTGACTGGCTGATGGACATGTGCATTTGGCATTTGGCCTCACAGCAAAATTGACAGAAGCCCCCCGTCAGAGAGATGGGCCGACTAAGCAGGAACTGGAACGTACTTGTGCTTCTGGAGGTACTTGTGGAGCGGCCCAAGTTCGGCCAGTTCCATGACCAGCATGAGGCTCTCGGCCTCGCAGATGCCGATCATGCGGACGATGTAGGGGTTGTCCAGCTGCTGCATGACGTTGGCCTCCCGCATCATCTCCTCCTTCACCGCTGGGTTGTTGTCGTCGTTCTTCAGGATCTTCACCGCCACCGGCTTCTCCGTCCTGCGGGGTGAGAGAGACGAGGGCGACTTCACTGCTCTGTGCGTCTCATGAGTGTATCCCGCGCGACAATGTTGATGTTCTTCGAAAAACACTTTAAATCATATGAGGTTGTATTTTGAGGGGACTTAATGTTCCCTAAAAACCAACAAACATTGGCGCTCGATCAAAAAGGAACCACGTCGCTGGAGACTAAAACGAACAACCAAAAATATTGGTGCTCAAGGAAAAGGGAACCCGAGTAGCTGGCAACCAAAACGAAAACAGACGCCATGCCACCATTATGAGCTAATCTCAAGATGTTGTCGAGGTGTAAACCTGAAGGAAAAGGTTGAGATACACCACTCAGAGTTTCCACGATATTGCTCCTGTCGCTGCCTTATTGTTTAATTGCTGTACTGTGTCTCAAACAATCAATATGGTTGGATGTTTCAGTACATGGCATAATCGTCCAACTTCAGGGGTCGCCTGCAGTCATTGTAGCAAAATAAGCATTGTCTGTTTAAGAAGTTAAAAAAGTTGGTTGTAATTCTAGAAAATTTTAGAAAAAAACATGATAACCCAGAAATATGTCATTCAGTTTCAAATGTGGAGACAGGCTGTAACTAGCTTTTGAACAGAAGAACGCATTGTGAAGCTGTTTTCACATTCTTACATGTTGAAAACATGATCTGCATAGCAATTTTTGTGTTTTGGGGTCTAGAGTTTTCCTTCAATGGGATGAAGGCCTTCATCTCCTGTATTTTTTTTAATTATATAATTTTTTATTGGAAAAGCAGTTTACATAAACATCTTAATTCTGAATCAGAAACATTTGTCCCTGAGCTCTTCCACCCATCTCCTGTTTTAATTTAAAGGTATGTGTTTCTGTTTTAATTTAACATACCATGTGGCTTTTCTCACAATGGCAAATGAACAATGAAAAAACAAATATCAACCTGTTTCTGTCTGTCTTTAGTTTTGGGCACTGGATCTACAATTTTTTTATGTTTTAAGTGGGATGACAGTCTTTAACCTATTAAGGTCCTTGACCTCTTGAACCACCAAACAAAAACATTCTTGTCCCCCCGCAAATTTGATGTTTTTTTACAATTTACAGAACTATTTATGCCTCTGGGACCAACTCATAAAACTGACAGATAGCAGCTTTAACTGTTATATAATCTGAACTAATCACAAGAAAAAATGGCGTACACTGAGTTTTTCCCACGAGAACACTTCAGAGAAGCCGGAAGACGTTTTAGGGACGTGGCAAGACGGTCAAACTGAGTGAAATATATGTCCACCTCCTTTTCTTTGAAAGGCAGTACAAGCCAGATGTTCTGACCGATGTCAAACTTTATTGAGAGTGAAGGATGGACCACCTTGATCCAAAGTGCTTCCAGTTCTCTCTAAATCAAATGTCTGGACCACTTTTCTGGTTTCCGCCTACGTTTGTCTTGTTTAATGTCACCGGTCTGGTGCAGAAAGAGTGCTGACAGGAAATATTACATTGGCACAAACTGCCAGACCGAAAGAGCAATGAACAACATACTTATAGCAATGTAATGTAGATGATTTTCTACACATCCCCTTGCCACCTACTGTGTCTCACAAGCACGGCCAAGCAATACTATGATACCATCAAAGCCATTTGCAGGCAGTTTAATACCAGACAGCAGCAAATTGTTCTCTCTCCCTGTGTTCCAATTGTAATCACTGCTGTTCCAAGTTTCTGTTTAAGCAATCTCTCCTCACATTCACTTTCTTTATCCTGTTCCTCTTTTCCTTTCATTGTGCGCAAACTTTTTGAGATAATGGCTAATACATGTCACTGACATTGTTAGCGAAGCAAGTTACTAGCTCTGTCAGCTAGTGTCATTCCCACTGAAGCACTGCACTTTAAGATCTTAAATATCTTCTGGGCAAGGACCAGTAAAAGGCATCCTGCCTAACAAGGAAACCGGCATAGGTGAAAAACATCCTGACTAACAAGGTACCCGGCAGAGGTGGAACCCATGATGATCAACTAATCAGCCAATTAGTGACCAGAACCCTTAACTGATCCACTCATTTTTTTTCAAAGAACATCTAAGAACATCTTTTTTTCTTTTTTTTCTTTGCATTGTGAAGAGTGAATGACATACTTCCTCATTTTGTAGATGCCCTTCATGACAGTTCCAAAATTCCCAGAGCCCAACTCTCCATCTTCCAGGAAGAGCTGTGAGCGGTCTACAGTGGAGGTCCTCAACTCGTCCGGATCAGCGTACGGACTCTCGTACACCTCCGTGTCCATCGGCATGGACTCTGCATTGGACAGCACAGACAGACAGACAGTTTGATGACATCCGGTTCCGTATAGTTGTGGGCTGCAGTGGCGCATGCAAGACCGTTCAAAATGTACCAACCCCTTCCATCACTGACCTTTGCTGACCGGGCTATTTGGACCTCTGGTTTCATAAGGGTTTTGGATTTCCGTGGTTTTGTTGAGGGAGACGCTTCGGCTCTATCGCCAGATCGGATGAGAGAGGGTTTAAAGTCAGAATGATATTGATGGTACACAAAACTGCTTTCGCGATTACACGAGAGCATTGTCGGATTGTAACCTGAAATAGTTTAATTGATCGGTTGATTGATTGATGAGACACACAAGCATGAATGCCCCTGGAACATCAAGCAAAACACCAATCATTGTCTCCTTCGTTGTACCCTTAGTTTGGTGATTCAAAAACATTGCCGTTTTTTTTTTTGGTGTGGCCCTTCAAAAAGGGAGCCTCACGTGGATATTATAATTTAGTTAATCACCTTCGGAATACTCTGAATACCTTGTTTGGTCGTGCAGGAAATACATAGTTTTCTCCAAATTTACAGATGTTATTGTAGATGTATGTCTTTGTTTCAATTATCCAAAGTATGTCATTGGAGACTGCAGGATTATCAGTTCAAAACAGAAGCATCCCTTGTTTTATTTTGGTGGCCCAAAATGGAGTTAAATACAAAATGTAACTGTTTTTAGACTAAATAAAATATGTTTTGGATTAGCAAAATTATTTTCTTGACTCAAGTAATATGCTGTGAACTTGGAGAAAAGCCTAAGACTTTTTTAGTATTCTTAAGTATTCTTAAGGTGCAGCATATCATATTACAGTATTTACAAAAACATCCAAAACATCTTCGTATCGACTCCTGAACTGAATAGCCTTAAATTATATATTTTTTGTATTGATTTGTGTCTCAATGTTGCATATCACTGCAATACCAGGGTACACACGAAGGAGAAGAAATTCTGCATCAAAAACGAACAAATAAATGTAATGAATGACTCACACAGAAGGTTAAAAGGAAAACCAACGGCAGATGTCAGGAACTCAAAAATATATTTAAAGGAGGGGTAGGAAACAAATGTAACCAAAAGCCAGTATTGCAGCCCATACAAATCATCAGTTAACCTGCAATAGATGTGAGCTGCATTCAAACATGAATCACTCACCATTTGCCCCTTACCCCTGCTTTAAGGCACGGCATGCCTAACTTAGGAAGCATTCATTGGCCTAACTCACATATGTACAGACATGTAATCATAGATATAAAGCAGGCGATCTACATCTGTATATTTAATATCTTATCAGTGCAGTTAACATGTTAAACTGAACCCGGGTCACTTCCTCACATCTTAGGGCTGAATTGTAGCAATCCATCACTGCAGTATTTGTGGAGTAGCTCTTCTTCTAATGGTCAAATGAACTTGCTTACATAGAGTATCTCACAAAAGTGAGTACACCCCTCACATTTTTGCAAATATTTGATTATATCTTTTCATGTGACAACACTGAAGAAATTACACTTTGCTACAATGTAGTGAGTGTACAGTGTAAATTTGCTGTCCCCTCAAAATAACACAACACACAGCCATTAATGTCTAAACCGCTGGCAACAAAAGTGAGTACACCCCTAAGTGAAAATGTCCAAATTGGGCCCAATTAGCCATTTTCCCTCCCTGGTGTCATGTGACTCATTAGTGTTACAAGGTCTCAGGTGTGAATGGGGAGCAGGTGTGTTAAATTTGGTGTTATTGCTCTCACACTCCCTCATACTAGTCACTGGAAGTTCAACATGGCACCTCATGACAAAGAACTCTCTGAGGATCTGAAAAAAAGAATTGTTGCTCTACATAAAGATGGCCTAGGCTATAAGAAGATTGCCAAGACCCTGAAACTGAGCTGCAGCACGGTGGCCAAGACCATACAGCGGTTTAACAGGACAGGTTCCACTCAGAACAGGCCTCGCCATGGTCGACCAAAGAAGTTGTGTGCACGTGCTCAGCGTCATATCCAGAGGTTGTCTTTGGGAAATAGACGTATGAGTGCTGCCAGCATTGCTGCAGAGGTTGAAGGGGTGGGGGGTCAGCCTGTCAGTGCTCAGACCATACGCCGCACACTGCATCAAATTGGTCTGCATGGCTTTCGTCCCAGAAGGAAGCCTCTTCTAAAGATGATGCACAAGAAAGCCCGCAAACAGTTTGCTGAAGACAAGCAGACTAAAGACATGGATTACTGGAACCATGTCCTGTGGTCTGATGAGACCAAGATAAACTTATTTGGCTCAGATGGTGTCAAGCGTGAGTGGCGGCAACCAGGTGAGGAGTACAAAGACAAGTGTGTCTTGCCTACAGTCAAGCATGGTGGTGGGAGTGTCATGGTCTGGGGCTGAATGAGTGCTGCCGGCACTGGGGAGCCTACAGTTCATTGAGGGTACCATGAATGCCAACATGTACTGTGACATACTGAAGCAGAACATGATCCCCTCCCTTCGGAGACTGGGCCGCAGGGCAGTATTCCAACATGATAACGACCCCAAACACACCTCCAAGACGACCACTGCCTTGCTAAAGAAGCTGAGGGTAAAGGTGATGGACTGGCCAAGCATGTCTCCAGACCTAAACCCTATTGAGCATCTGTGGGGCATCCTCAAACGGAAGGTGGAGGAGCGCAATGTCTCTAACATCCACCAGCTCC